>BGPR01004807.1:7649-21215 GCA_013235015.1 Araneus ventricosus
ATCTCAAATCACAAAGGTTTGCCTTAAAGAATTTTAATTACTCCTACCCGCAAACAAGCGACATCTCAACAGCTCTTCTCTGACCTTTTCCCACACGACTGCCAAGACCCGTATCTCCGAACATTACGCAACTTTATCGCCGCGACCGGGGAGGCAGGGGGAGCCCCAGAACATCCGAGGGGGTGTTATCGGGGGACCACCCACGACCCAAACGATTCGAAGCTTTCTGTTAGCGGGGCTTTAATGGCGCTCGCCGACACTTTATCACTGCGTACCTCCGGAATTCTTTCCTCGCGTCCAGGTATGGGGTCTTTTGCGCGCCCGGCCTGTGGGAAAGAGGATCGGGAGAGATGTTTACGGTCGCCGCAAACAGGATCTGGCGATAAGGTTTCATTTAAGGCATTGTTTCCGTAAAGGGGGACAGCCTTGTAAAGCGGTGGAACCCTATCGGCGAGGTTAAACGGATCTGTGGGAGTTTTCCGATTCTCTGATGTAACGCGAGATAGTTTTCTATTTCGAGGAAGATTTTTGATGTAATGGAATAAAGTGTGTAGGTGGAAGAGGAAATTCGGGAAGGTCTATAGTGGCTTCTTTCCACGCATTGCTTTTTATTATACACTTTTATTCAACTTGACTTGTTTCGTGTTTGCAAACGTGGGATTTTGTAATCGTTCTCAAATTTTACCTTCGGTAATCGTTTTGTCAAAATTCTAGCACTACCTGAGGTAGTTTTGAAAATATTGTACACATTTGTGTTCTTGATGACAATACACTAATTTAATGTATTTAGCTTTAAGCATTATTTTCCGTACAGGGGCAGCTTCGTAAAGCGGTGGAACCCTATCGGAGAGGTTAAAAGCATCTGTGGGAGTTTTCCAAATATCTGGTGTAATACGAGATAGTTTTATATTTGGAAGGAGATTTTTGATGTAATGGAATTAAGTTTATAGGTGGGAGAGAAAATTCGGAAAGTTTTACAGTGACTTTTTTCCACACATAAGTTAATTTTTGTTCGCTTTTATTTAACTTGATTTCTTTCATGTCTCTAAAGAGGGAGTTTTGTGATAATCGAAATATTAACGCTCTTGCTCAATTTTGGAACATTTGCTCAACATTGGAACATAATATCGCTCAAAAACCATTTTTTACATCACTTTATATTTCAATACATTAACTTTTCAATTATATCAATTTAATTTCGGTGCAAATTTTCTTTCATATCAATAGATTTTTAAAAATTAATTTTAACAATTTTTAACTACGCTTGTATTGTTGTAATGAAATTCAAACCAATTTTATTGTTCCATCATGTCTTTCCCCCGCGTGCTTTTGCCAATGTTAAATTTATGATATAAAACACATTCTCGTGCTACAATGTTTCGAATTAGAGGTTTGAATTCATTTCTTTCTGTCTATATTTTCTCCGCGAGGATCAAGAAAAGCAACTTGCGTTTTACACCATTTAAATGAAGCTCGTATTTAAATTTTTATCACCAGTCCAAATATTTCACTTTCGCAATCGAGAATAATGTCGTGTTCTAAAATTAAATTAAAAACAGTTATCTCGAAAGAGATAACGAGGTTCGAAACTACCAAAAAGACGAATACATTGTGGCAGTTCATCTGAGTAAAAGTAGACTCGTATCCATTCTTCAAACTGGTGCCATCCGCCGAATACTAAACAGTTTTTTTAAAATGGCAGGCGGGGTGGAGGCAGAATTGTTGTTCGATCCGTCTCCGGAGATAAATTGCGGCTGTTTCGCTGTCCGCATACTTAGCGCCGGGAGCCCGAATCGGTTCCATTTTTCAGCAGGTTTCGGACCGTTTTCTGACTTATTGACAGCCTCGGAGACCTGCTGTCATTTGTCTGTGTCCAGCCGCTTGTACAACGACTGCGGAAAGACAGCCCCGTATAAATGACTCTGATGGCTCTATTTTTCTTTGTGGCCATCCCGTGCTATGCTTTGACGGTGCACAACTCGAGTGTCATTTCTGTTTGTTTTCTTTTTTCTGTCTGCGACGAGACGGGAAGCATTGTCACCACTTGTCTCGTATGGATCAAACAGGATCTTCAGGCGTGCTTGGATAGAAAAGTGGATTCATACGTGTGCAAGAGAAGTCGGCTGCTACATGCTGAGCATACCATACTACGAGGGACGTTCCGAAAGCAAGTTTCGTCATGATTTTTCACAAGGAAGCTTCATTACAAACAGAAACATACGATGGTACAACAAGATGCAAACGTTTGGCTATTTTTCCACATATTCGCCACAGACATTGATACATTTGTCGAAAAGTGAAATCAATTTCGAGAAACCATCCTGGTAAAATTCTTCACAGCTTAAACGCCAGTTTGATAAGCATGATCGGAAGTGACGTCCCGATAGTGCTGACTTCAATGCGGGAAAAAGGTGAAATTCTGTTTGGGCTGTAGGGCCCGAACAAGGCTCTTGAGTTGAGGGGTTTTATTCGTGTGAGATAATGTAAGACCCCACACAGCAAGGGACACAAAAGAACACATTTGTCGCTGGGATGGGAGAGATTGGATCACCCGGCCTACATCCCCGATCTTGCCCCATCAGACTTTCACCTTTTTCCTGCATTGAAGTCAGCACTATCAAGACGTCACTTCCGAACATGCTCATCAAACTGCTGGCACTGATTTTTACTAGGATGGTTTCTTGAAATTTATTTCACTGCACGACAAATGCATCAATGTCTGTGGCGAATACATGAAAAATAGCCAAATATTTGTATTTTGTTACGTCATTGTATGCTTCTGTTTGTAATAAATCTTTCTTGTGAAAAAATATGACGAATCTTTCTTTCAGAACGTCCCTCGTAAAATGGAACTTGGCTGATTCGAAAATGTTTAATTCGAATTCTTCGGTAATTCTTCTCTGGTCTCTCGAATTTCCTATTAACATTACGTTAAAATACCATTTATAATTCGAATTCATTTTGGTTAGCTAATATTTAGACCCCTTAACTGATTCGGTACAATGTAATCAATCAAAATAGCAAAAAGAAATCCCTCGTCTTTAAAAAAAATTTGAACTCTTTTGATGCGAATAGCACTATAAGTTTCACTGTGCAACTGCTGTGTTCACACTACCTTATACTGTTTGTTTATTAAAACTCTTTATTTATTGAAAATTTTTTCATTATTAACGTTATTTAATTATAATTTATTAAAATTCCTAAATGTATTTAATAAGTAATTATGTGTTATTTATTAAAATGCTTACATATTAAAAATAAATCTTTACTGCCAATTCTAATTTAAAAATTGTCGTTTTCTCTTGCGGTACTCATTTTTGGACAAAGCTTTTCTGAATTCGAATTTTTGGATAAATTAATCTTTCGTTGTCAGCTTAGAATTGTTAGTGATTTTGAACAGCAATTTTCATTCAAATCTGCCTTTTTTTTTAAGGGAAAAAAATGAAGCGGGAAAAATGAAATAACTATCTAAAGTCCTTTCTGGTTTTTCAACGCAAATCACTTTTTATCGATTTGAAATTGTTATGAAGTGTGATATCGAAAGGATGAATCACCGACAGAAATTTTACTCATTTCTCAAACGATTATTTAAATCATATTCTAGAGTTTCAAAACAATGTTTTCCTTGAATTTAAAAATTACAATTGTGATTCGAATTAAGTTTCACCATAACCCACAACTTGTTACTCAAATATAGAAAATTCTATATTAGAATAATAGGTTGTCCGTTTGAAGATACGAATTCCAGGTGTTTAAACAAAGATAAATCAGTGGTCTTGTTTAGGAGGAAGATAATTTTCTGGTACATAAATATGAGTGCCTTTTGAAGACTGCTTGAGTATTTGCAGTGCTTATTTTCTAATTAATTTTATACAGTTCTTTAAAAATTATTTAAACAATAAGTTGAAACTTAAGACAAATTATGTAAATACATAAACAATGGGGGAAATATATCCTAAATTTTAAGAATATCTTCGCCATTGGTTCTTATCGTTTTTAGTTTCCATTAAAAATATTTACTGCAATCGGACACGGTTATGCAACGAGGATTCACAATTCCAAACTCCACATTTTGAGACATAGTTTCATAAAACATAGAGAAAGTTCTGATGCTGTTTTTTTTTCTCCAAAATTAATTATTGCATTAATATGCTGTACAACGGATTGCAGTTGGTGCAATTTTTCATGAAATTTCCGATTCTGCTTTTTTTCAAAATTAATTATTTCATTAATATGGTCTACAACGGATTGCAGTTGGTGCAATTTTTCACGACAAACTACATATACTTAGGTGCTATTTTCGAAATACACAAAAAACGCCAGTTTTAGTCCAATTGGATAACTGCATCCAATTACAAAGTTTTCTAATAATAAAATTTTGTCCGATTCTTAAAGGCAAAACCCCGATTAAATCCCCAGAAATTCTGAATATCAAAAGCGCTTTTTAATCTAGTTCAGGTGTTCCCAAACTTTTTCCCTCGTATACCCCTTGATTACTCTTTTTATTTTCCCGTACCCCCAACTGTCATGTCCCCCCCTCCAACCATTCGTCTATGCAAAGAAGTTTTTATCAGTAATGTTAAGGGCCTAAGTAAGCTTAAGAGTCAAATGGCTGGAGTTTATAACATTTGCAGGACTTATTTTTGATTTTACGTTTTACTCCATTTTTACAATAGCCAAAACAGATGAAATCAGTATTGTAATAATTTCGCATTAACTTATAAGGATAGCTAAAAATTACTTCTTTCTTTCTTTCTTATTTTGAGGGTAGGTTCAGGACTTGCACAACTTTCACATTTACTTTTTAGACGAACTTGGGGAAACAAAATTCTGTAACAGTTTTAATCCATTATGTTTTCTTGTGTCCGCCATCACCGACTTTGAGTTCGTGTACCCCCAGGGGTACGGGTACCACAGGTTGGAAACCTCTGACCTAGTTTATTCTCCATCTTTAAAAATTAACACGGAAATATAACGATTGCATTTTTTCAGATCACATTTTAAATGTTCGCTGGTTCCGTCATGACAATAAAATGATCATTAAGAGTTGCTCTGTTCGATTCGCATCTGCGTAAGAGCCAAGACATCTCGTATTCGGTTCAAGTCGATCCCTGACTACCCGCACGGTTGTGGAAAGAATTTCCAGAAGCTTGCTGGGCATGCTTAATTTTCCTTAATGAAGGCTGGGGTTCATTGAGCTTAATGGGCTAATGAACTTGACCGGGGGGAGGGTGGACTTAATGGAGCGGTCAACCGTCGGCGGGGGTGGAAGGAGGTCCAGCCGGTCAAGGATGGAAGACCAGTCAGACAGGGAACCATCATCCATATTGCATTTGGGGTCAAAACGTCAACCTGCCACTTTCCGCCTTTTCTTTTCTGATCCGAAGCAGTTTTCATCAAAAATAGCCGCTTTGCGAATGGAAGTTCTGTGTGAATACCCGCTAACGCGGTAATGGCCGAAGTCAGATGTGTTAAAATATTGACCTGTCAGCGGTATTGATTTTAATGCAAGTTGCGATGAATAAAAACCTGATTCAAACGATGATGGATCATCGACCTATTGGGAGATTAAACAGGTTGTATAAATCGCATAGTTTGTTGTTCGAAAGGGTTATAAAATCATAGATAGTTCAAAAATTCAATTAGGTTTCTGACTGGAGTGGGTTGTGTAAACAAAAACAGTCTTTGAATGTGAATAATTAATTTGTTTTCATGTAGTGAGATGTTGAAGTTTGTTAAAAGTGAAATATAGATTCTCCTTTTTACCAACAAGTGACTCCACGGGATTCGATATTCAAATATTTTTAGCTTTATGAAGGCCTTTGGTAAATATTAATACACATCCAATTTAAGTTTTTATTATATTGCACTTATCTAATTTTTATTATTTTGCTTATGATTGATTCTGTGTTGTTTTATGTATTATTTATAGTGCACTGATGAGTTACTGCAAAGTTTTTAATGTTGTGCTGAACAGCAACGGTGACATTTGGTTATTTCTCGCCAAATTTAGTTTAAACAGAAAGCACATCAAGAATGGTAGCCATCTCTAAAGTTATAGATGTTCCCAGGGGAAAATAGGAAAGTTTTTTCAAGCCATCAAAAATTGAAGTAAAAAGACCCTAAATCCCATGAAAATCAAAAACAAACGATCTGAATGCCCCCACAACAACTAAAACGAATACATATTCTTAAAGTGTCAAATTTAAATATCATTCATTAATATCATTTAAATATCACCATTTTCTTAAGAAATGCTATCTGCTTTTTCTAAGTACACAGCGGTAAGTAAATTTTGTTGTTAAAAATTAGCCTTCTAGTCTCATAACTTTAAAATCTATCCATATTGAGAAAAATTGCCTGTAAACTATAATGTCCGACTGAAAAGAAATTTGCGAGAACATTGACTTCGGGTTTTTCTGTTCAATTCTTCAAATTAGTAAGCAAAAGTAATTATGAAGAAGCCAACCCGATTTGAAACATTTTTTTAAAAATTTCTTAAACAGTTATATTTGATTAAACTTCTTTTTGTTTAACTTTAATTGAAGCTTTATAGACTTTTTCTCTGTCTTGCGATTTGGTATGTGATAGAGTTTTTTTTTTTCGTTGGTCCGTACGGCAATTAATTAAGTTCGCATAGATTTCCTGACTTGCTTCCACTATCCGATGGTGCACTCCTGATGAGAAAATCATCTTGAGCCGAATCAGCAGAATGAACTCAATAAAACATATCATCTTCTTTTTTTTCCTTAGGAAACTGTGAGCGATAATTTTTCCTTTATTTTGAACTTTATTTGAAGCGTATTTTGAACTCTTTCTTTACAGTGGTCACGGGCATATCTTGAAAACTATTTTAACGAATATAAAAGAATCATGAAAATTCATAAATAAATTCAAAATAGCTCCGAATTCCTGACTTTTCTTCAACTAAGCAATCGCCATTTTGCATGTATAATTGGGGTCTAGAAAAGTATAAGGTCCGAGAAGGATCTTTATAATTCTAAAAATTAATAACAAAAATACGAAAAGGTGAAATAAAATGTAGTTCGCTGCAAAACAATGAAGAAATATATCAGTTTTTTTGCAGTATCAATTTTCTGAGGTAGATGACACTAATTACCAGCATCTGTAATAAGAAACAAAAATGGCGACCATTCAGGAGAAAGCGCAGTGTGTATTGTTGTTGACGGAAAAAAAATCCCCGAAAACAGTACAAAGAAAGTTCCGCCTGATGAAGCATAGGACCTTCCATTTATGCATGGATGCAGAAGTTTATAGACACACAAAATGTTAAAAAACACTTGGCGGGTGCAGACTGGACATTTTTCGTGTTACTAAAAGAGCTCACGTAGAGCTAAATGGAAGGTGCTGCAAAAAAAAACATGTTAGATTTCTCCTTTTTTTGCAATAAACTGTATTTCGTTTCACCTTTTTGTATTTTTGTTATTAACTCTTTAATTCCGAAGCGACTATTTTCTTCTAGCCCTTTTAAAACCGGGCTATTTTGGGAGGATAAGACATGAATTGGACTCTCCCACCTGGGTGGTCATTTACCCCCCCCCACACACTGCTGTAACCTTCCCTTAAGGCACACGGAAATGGGCAGTGGTGGTCAAGGATAGTTGGAACCCCTACCGCGCTGATCTCCTAAGCAATCTTAGAAACTCACTTCCCCTCAAAAGAAGCCAACCGCCTCAAATTGGCCTTCGCCGTTGTTAAGGGAAAATTTCTACACCGCCCCAGACTGCTTCGCTCGGTATGAGAGGGTTAATGTTTAGAATAATAAAGAACTTTCTCGGCTTTGTTTACGGAGAGTGTAGCGGGATTCCTTTCAATCCAAAAAGGAGAAAATATTTAAGAAGTCATGATATAACGAAGAATTTCATGGGTCGCAAAAAAAAAGAAATTTTTTTTTCCCACACTGAAAAAAGCAAAACAATAAAACATTACAGAAAGCGACAAGACGGACAATTCATCTTGCGAGCATCACCCCTCTTTCCAAAGGGCGTCAAACCACGATGGAAACGGAGATAGATACCAACACAACATTTCTGGTCAAACCCGTAGTTTACACTTCTGCATCGGGGCGTGAGAACTTGCTGCGAAGGAGACCTCTTCTGTTGCTCTCCGCGAGGAAGATCGCTGTCTTGAGTGGCGATGGCCGGACACGGCTTGTTGGGCAGACGTTTGTTCTGCAGCCAAGCGGCTGGAAAATTGAAATGTGGGGATGAAAAAAAAACTCCCCCTCTCCCTTTGAGGTGCAACAATCACCGGAACTAAAAGGGGATGAAGCGATTTTGATGTGGTAGTCGGATCACTTGTCAACACTTGTAAGAAAATTAAATGTTTCTTTATTATATAACAACATCTGATGGTGGAAATGGAGATTGATTTGAATGAATTGGTGGAATCAAACGACACGCATAAAATGATAACTACTGTTATTATATGATGCAAGGGAAAAATGATTCTGCGATTTCTCATGCTTTTTATCCCTCCAACTTTATGATGTAGTAAAACTTTTGTTTTATATTCTCGCATGCTTTAGATGGTTTATAACTTTTCAGTGTCCCAGGTTCATCTTTCCATTTTGGTTTTAATTGCTGCATCTTTCAATCAGATTTGGAATTTTAAATTATTAATATCAAAATATCTTTTGCCTTAGCAGCACGTTTCCACCTATATTTATGGAAGGTATTTTATTTTGGTTTTAAAAGAATGCATCTTGTCTTACACCAGTAGCGCAGAAATATCATATAATATTTGCGCAATGTTATACAATATTATGAACACCAAGGAACACCGAATACCGTAGCAAAGTATTGTATTGTATGTATCGGTATTTCCGAACTTTGGTTCTGATAATTGGTTCGTTTTAATTTTTAGGTCCTGATTTTTTTTTTATTTTTTACATCTGATGTAAACATGACACCACATGTTCCTACCAGATGTGAAAAATAAAAATTCAGAAATATTCATTATAGGTTGCGAAAATTTGAGTATTTTCTTCCTCCTTGAAATTCCAAAAAATTCAGATACGTGGTGTTGCTTGTTGATAGGCGATATGCAGTCTTGCCACAAAAATCGCGGATCTACTTCAGATTTTGTCCCAATCGATCAACGAATGGCGGTCTAAAATGCATACCCGAATCCTTTCATTATACTACGAAGCTAAACACAAAAAGCAACGTATTTTATAAGTTCCAGAAAGTCGAAGGGAGAAATGCAATACGCTGCTTCTGTTGGTGCAATAAATGATGCACAGTGTGAATAATAGTCTCCAAATAACGATACGACAGAAACGACAAATGATGTAAAAATGATGAATGAATTTAAATACTAACACGTAGATATTGGCAACGAGCCTATGACAAATTAGTCAAGTCTTATGATTCATTTTTATCATTGAAACGTATAATGAGATAGCTGTATGTGCTGCCCGTATCATATCCCGCTTCAATGAAGTCAGTCTTTATAATTACTCCCAGCAAGCAACATCATCTCGAAAACAACTTCCTTTATCCAGCTTTCAATGTGACATTTATTACCTCTTTTAGCCAATCGCCTTCCTCCTCTGCAAACACCATAATTCAAGCGTCCTATGAAGCAGTATTTAGCCGCGGCACAATAATAACCGATGGAAACTGCTTAGGGAATCGGGGAAGCCAATTTATCATTATAAAAAAATGAAGCAACAAGAAAAAGAAGCGGGGTAGTAAAATAGTCCTCCCATTCCTTGCCGTGGACTGTACGAGCGGTGCCAGATAACCAGTTGTGTCCAGTTTAATTTTCTGTCGGGGAAAGAAATGGGGGCCGAAACCCGCTCATTGAAATGTAATTAGAAGTAGGTTCGGTTCTTTAGCCTAATGACTGAGTCCACCCACGGGGTTGGCGGAATTCTGACAGGGGGGATACAGGCAGTTCGACCCCTCCCCTACCATTATTTCATCGACAGTGAGCATCTTCATCAGTGAGAGAGTGGGATGATGTTCAAATTAAGTGAGAGTGTGAATTTTATATGCCACGATCCAGAAGTTTTGGTGTCACTTTTATGGTTTTCTGTAAAGGAATTTTGATAGAGGAGAGAGGAATACAGGTAGTTTGTCCCGTNCCGTACCTTTATTTCACCGAGAGTGAGTATCTTCATCAGTAATGAAACTATTGATACTTATGTTCGGTGAAAGTGTGGATTTTATGTGCCACGATTCAGAAGTTTTGGTGTCACTTTTATGATTTTCTGTAAAGGAATTCTGACAGGGGGATGGGGGAATGCAGATTATTTCGTGCCCTTCTGTCTCTTTATTTTACCAAGTGTGAGCTGAGCATCTTCAAAAACGAGAGAGTGAGATGATAGAGATGTTAGATTGTGAATTTTATATGCCTTTATTCATATAAGTTTTGGTGTCACTTTTATGATTTTCTGCAAAAGAATACTGACGGGGAGATGAGATACGGATAATGAACTCCCATCCTGTCCTGCCTTTACTTAATCGAGAATAAGCATCTTATATTGGATAAATAATGATCCACCATAATCTACTAAATAATTGATGTTTGAATGGTTACATTTATTTCATATTTGCATTTAACATTTTGATATTACAAAACCTAAAAGTAAGTAATTCAGCGATATAATGAAACTAAAAATTAAATTTAAAACCACACGAAACCAACACGCTATTATAAAAGAACTTGCCATATACAAAGCAAAGCTGAGTAAATATGCAGTTATCAAATGATTGTTCAAGCATTTCATAATTTGCATGACATCCAGCATCTTTAATCCAAATAATATAAAGAGTGACCATAAATTATTCACCAGATTAAGAAATTTCTAAAATTATAGTTTTAAAAAGCGTATGGAAACTATTTATATCGATAAATATCTTAACTCAAAGAATCTTCGTTTACTGTATGGCAACAGCGAAAACTTTGTTCAAATATTTTTACGCGCAAAATTGCATAGCCAAGTGAAAAGCTATGTTGTAATATTATCCTAGAAATATATGATGTTCGTGTTGAAGGACGCTTTTCAAATTTTGAGCCATTTCATATTAAAAAATAATTAATTAAATTGTTGAATGAGAACCAGTAAGATTTTTGTCTTTTTATTTTGTTGTAAGAACTCTTTTATTTAGTGAATAATTTCAGAATATTAATAAATTTCACTTCAGCTGCTCGAAAAATACCACAACATTGCTATTTTTTACCAGATTAAACTATTTTCCCCTTTATTAAAAAAATACCCCCGAATAAAAAAAAAATCGACTGGTTATGAGCACTAAAATAAAACCCGATTCAAATTAGGTATCTGTTGGTATAAATAATTACCATATAGAAAAATTCCATAAAAGCATAGTCTTTAAAAAAAGACTATACTTTTATTGAATTATTTATGGACCCCTGTATATTGTTATTATTATGAACTATTCCATTTATTATCTCGAAATTCATAGAAAATATGGCAACTCACTGAGTAGGAAACAAAATTCCATTTTCCAAACAAAAGTGTGTTGCAAAAGAATCGGAGCACTCTACCCCCTTTTTTTTTTGCTCCTAGTGGAAAGGGGGATTCACACATCTTGCATCACCATCGTCTTTCGCTGTTGCCATTTCTCTCTGCCGTGTGGCATCATTAATTCCGGCTCTGTAGACGTCAGACCTTGACCGAGTCCGGCCGCGCTGTTGCGTGGGCGTCGAGCTGGGCCCAGCCCCAACGGAATTCTTCTGGTCTCGTTCCGTATTAACCCATTAACCGCAACACCCTCCTCACCCCCTCCTCCCAGCTGCAGACGATTTCGCCTTCTGCATTCGAAATGGAATACCGAAGCAACGCTTTCGAAATATGAAAAGTTTTCATCATTCCGAATAAACTTTCGGGGGGTCGCTAGTCTGAGCATCGAAATGCTTAGTAGATGGTTTTAATCGAATTCATTCTAATACAGGATTAAAGGAATGCTTTCCGTGTGAGAATAAAAATTCCCATCTAAAAAGTTTTGCTTTGACTAATTAATCCTTTCTAAGGCATTGGTAAGTATACCAATTCATCAAATTCGTCAATTTTTAAGATTGGGGCAAGTTTTCGCAAATTGTTTCGATGAAACACAAACCTAGATGCTTCGATTTCTGATCTCGAACCGTAATGAATTGTCCTGACTTACTAATTAGTTAATAAAATTAATTAATTAATTGAAAATTAATGGCATCCAATACGCTAAATCAATTTCTTTTCTTAAATTAATCTCAATCCCAAAGTTATTTTATTAAAAATGGCCCTTTAAAGGGTTAAACATAAAAATTAGAATATAAAATTTTTTTGTTCATTTTTAGTATAACCACTCAAATTCAACTTCGTAATGAAAAAAAATCCATTCAGTACAAAAGCATAAAAAGTAAAAGACAAAATTTCGTTTATTATTATAACAGCAAAACAGGGCTAGTCTTTTTAAACTGTTGATAAGAACCCCAAATAGACTCGCACAAAAGATAATGAAAGCGCGAAAATTCTCAACGAAAAATTTTATTTCAAAGATTTTTTAACATTGGTGAGCAAAAAGAATTAAGAAAATGGTCTTGACCCAAAAGATTTTGTTGCAATTTGCTCAATAAACTTTTTTATTGAATTACCTTTTAGTTGTCGCTAATTAATTCCACATTTTCTTATTTTTACCCAAATTTTAATTTAATTATTTATTTCTAAAATTATTTAAATTTAATTTTGAGTCTTATTTTTTAATTATTTATTCGCTTTCACAATTCGGTATAAGAACTAGACAGTAAACATTTGGGAAAAAAAAACCTCCAATTGAAAGACAGAGAAAGAACATTTAATATTAAAAAAGGCTATTTAAAGTTGATTAAACACAAATGGTTGCTTTTAAACTAAGCGCGATAGTTTAATGTTTTTTTTCCTGATCTATTTATACGTGGTGTTCCTAATCTTCTCTGTCTAAGGAAAAACTCGTATAGTACTCCGAACTGGAATTATAAATTTAAAAATTATTCTCCTATGGTTTCTGAAATTCCTAAATCAGCCACTGAGTAGTGAAATAAATATCCTGATAAGTTTTATTTTTTCTTTACGGTTCTGACCTTAACTGAAGAAGGATCGAATGGTCGTTGGATGGACTGCGGAATGAAAACTTTGTTTTAAATGTAAATTAACCCGTTCGCTACCAACCGTCACATATATGACACAACCGTCCCGACGTCACATATATGTGACAGACGTAAAATCTATTTCAATTGATGTCATATAATCCCGAAAAACATCTTGGGCTGTGGTGGACGTTTTTCCCAGGAGACCTTGGTGGCGAAAGGGTTAAATAACTGATATTTTTCAGAAATAGCAATGAAAAGTTGATTGGATTTCAGACCTCCTCCTTCGTAAAATCCCGAAAAACATCTTGGGCTGTGGTGGACGTTTTCCCCGGAAACCCTGGTAGCGAAAGAGCTAAACAACTGATATTTTTCAGAAATAGCAATGAAAAGTAGATTGGATTTCAGAACTCCTCCTTCGTAAAATCCCGAAAAACATCTTGGGCTGTGGTGGACGTTTTCCCCGGA
>BGPR01004807.1:21225-55795 GCA_013235015.1 Araneus ventricosus
ATAGCAATGAAAAGTTGATTGGATTTCAGAACTCCTCCTTCATAAAAGCTTACGTATTTCTACCTTTTCAGCAAAACATTATAAATAGTAGCTCATTCATCAAATCCGAAATGCAATACTCGGCTAATTTTTTTTTAGAGTAAAGACATCCGCCAGCACATTAGAGACGTACAAAGTTTCATGGGCAAGATGAACAAAGACAAACAAAGCAAGAAGTGATCTTCGCATTTGACTAATTCGTTGGCCAGACAGACTTTCGTGTCGCGTGGCCTGCACGTGACGTCGGGTTCACGCAGAGCTGGATCCTCCGTGATCACGAAAATCGTGCAGTCCGGCCGGCGATTAAAAGTTTTAGAAGTTCTCACCTCTTTCGACGCGATCTGTCCGATCATTTGTCCAGGTCGTAAAAACCGACGGAAAGAGATTAGATTACGCAAATGTCTTTATCTTGTTAAATAGAGTGGGATAGGTTTTATTTGAAGATGCCATTTGTAAAAAGAGGTGGAGTTTGTCCAGTGATTAAACGAGGATTCTGCAAAGACCTTTTCGTTACAAGAAACTTATTTTTATCTGTCACGGCGTTAGCAGCTAATAAATTAGATCTTAATTAGATTGAAAAGGTGAAGTTGTTTTACTATAGCAAATAATTTATTTTTACGGCGGAAATACTTTATTATTTTTGTGTTCGCAATTTAGCGTTTGTGATTTACACTAACGGTCAAATGAAGAAAGTTTCTTCGAATTTTAACAATAGAACAACTGACATATCTATTTCTATCATAATCCATCAATTTGACGGGTATTTACACTTTATTTTTTATGATTTTTAATTTACTTAATATTTAAATAAATAAATAATAAAAAAGTTATTATACAGTTTTTAAAAAAATATTAATACTTTTTTTTCATTCCAAAGGATAAGCTAGTTAAAACATTTCCTTCAAACAGATCCTATTTCATTAGCAAATTTTTCATAATGACCATAAATAATTATATTTCTACTTTTGTAGCAATTTGTGCTTCCATTTCGGCATTTATTGGAAGATATAATGATTGAATGTATGATACATTGTACAAATATAAAAAAAAATAATAATATGTTATAATATATTGATACATCATATATTAACCCATTAAGGGCCAAATTGCATTTTTTCATTAATATTTTGTATACTAATATTACATGTCGTGAAATGAACTGGAGAATTATTTTTTAAAAATCCCGCCTGATTTTTTTTGTTGTTTTGTTTTTATGCCCACCTAAGCCCAGTGTCTCTATAGTATACTCAAAGTCCTATAAATGCCCCCCCCCCCAAAAAAAAAAGTCAATCGAAATCTAAAATAATGTGAAACTACAAAAACAAACATGTTCTTACAGTTGTATTTACTGATATACTTGCTAAATGTATGCAAATTAATTGATAAATAATAAATAGAACTTACCCTCTTCTACTCCACATTGCAAAAAATTGCTTTCGAGTCTGTCTTGAAAATAAAAAAGCTACATTATCAACCGAAGCGTTTTATATCCGCTACCATCGATTGAATATAAAAGAAACGAGCACTTAAAAATGTTTGTTTGTTTTTTTTGTAAAATTTATGTTGAAAAAATAATTTCTGTGAGTTTTATGATACAGTTTTAGAAGTGTCTCTGAAAAGGAAACTAGGTATTAATGAATTAATCCGTTACAATGATGCATTTTGATGCATATAAGTATCTAATATGTAGGATTTCAAAATTAATGCACTCAATAAATTAGCATGATTGATTCTGTTTCAGTATGAAAATTCTTACACCATCGCAATCCGATGAAAAACGATATGTGTTAAATGAATTTTAATTCAATTACTTTTTTACCGAGTACAGATTAATACAAATAGTTAATTGATAATCTGAATCAATTTAACTTTCTTTGCTGCTAACTTTACAGTCCTGCATAAGTAAAGACTTTTTCAGTTTTAGTAAGAAATTAATTTAGCATTAGTCGAAAAGAAATGACATTCACTTTAACTTTGAGTTTTAGTTTAGTTTTAAAAATTGAAATAGTGATCTAATATCTTTCTTTGTTTTTAAATCCGTTGAACACTTTATAAATAAAATTATCAGAAGATGGTAAATTCAAATGGACAAACATCAGAATTTTTTTAATGGTATAAATGGTTGAAATTATTGCCAAAACGCTAAACTTACAGTCCCGCATAAATCAAGATTTTTCAGTTTTAGGCCATATTGCATGAGAGTAAGAAATTAATTTGGCATTAGTTGAAAAGAAATTACATTCACTTTACATTTGAGTTTTAGTTTAGTTTAAAAAATTGAAATAGTGATCTAATATCTTTCTTTGTTTTTAAATCCGTTGAACGCTTTATAAATAAAATTATCAGAAGATAGTAAATTCAAATGGAAAAACATCGGACTTTTATGTAATAAATGGTTAAAATTAGTGCCATGGAAATCGAAATGCAGTCATCAAATTTTATTAAGTAATATTGATGAAGTTTACGTGTGTAATATACATTACCAACTAGCATATTTCTTACGAACAAAATCGAAATTAACTTTAAATCATTAGTAAGATTTTTATATAAAATGTGTTTGATGTAGAATGCTAAGAATCATGCATCTTCAATGTCAATTTTAAATAAACCATTTTCTTTTTTTAAAAGTAGAAATCCTGTTCTCGAACCAGGCAAAAGATGTTTTATTTCCTACCTTATTTTCTTTTTTCATTCTGATAAGCACAGAAAAAATATTTAAAAATCGTTTACAAAATTTAAGTTTTATTTGAATATTTCATGAACGTAGGATCTTTCAAAAATCAAAAAATTAATTTTACCAGCAAATAAAGATAATTTCACCTATGCCTTTTGGGACGGCAACCCACACCGAAAATGAATCTGTAGTCCTTTCCTCTTCCGCCAAAATAACGAATTACAACAGAATATGGCATGTCATTGGAACAGATATTGGAATTCTCAGAATAAGAATATTCTTAATATGCATGTTTATTCTCATAGATATAGCATGAACTCATTATTATAGATAAATTACTCATAATTTGAGCACGATCTTTTATCATTCAGTAAATAAGGCCAATCAGAAAAAAAGCAGTCACATACCACACAGAAAGAATCGCAACTGCGGAATTTTAACCTGAAAATAATTCTCAAACATGCTGTATTAAATATAATTGTTTATTTAATTTATCTCGATTTTATTCACTTTTTTATGCCGCAATTATTGTTGTTTTCATGTTTGTTTCGATCTTAAGTTCTCCGGCGGAAGGCTAAATCGGCAGTCCTCTCTTGACGCTTCAGGAACAAAAGCACTTTTATTTTCAGTAGTAACGATTCCGCCAAATTCTTATCATTAGTCCTTTCCACTTAACCGCAAAAATTAAGTGGAAGTAGAAATTTGGCGTCGAAAAACAAGCCAAGAGTAAAAAAACAACATTAAAAAAGCGCCATAAAATCCTGTCGGACGGCTAATGCCGTAAAAACCGTTTTAATAACATCCGCGAAAGCTTTTGGCGTAATTTTCATCTCACAACTGACCTCCCCCCCCTTAACAGCGGCAGTCTGCTTGTATAAATAGCAAGAGTGAAGGGGGGGGGGGCGATGTCTTGGCGCTCATTGCGGGTGGGCCTCGCCTAATCTCAGCCGTTTATTGGCTTCTTCGGTACCGATCGTAATTGCGGCTGACACAAGAGTTCTGCCAAATAATCATTAGCAAACAGTAGTCAGGGGTAGAAGGAAAACAAAAAACGAACCCCATATCTCTGTGCGAGTGCGGCAAACTTAAAAGAGCCTTGACAGTTACCTGGAAAAAGGCCCGTTCAAGGTCATCGCCGAGTGGCCTCGGAGGTGCTCCCGTTAATCGGCAGGCTAATTTGCGTTGCGTCGCTCTCTTACTCCTATAGGACAAGGGGCAAAAAGCAACACTTTAAAGAAGAACCTTTTGCTTAAAAGCGGCAGTGTAACTTTTGATTAAAAGCGGCAGTGTAACTTTTGCTGAGCCGCGGTTCCGATCATGTATTACTTAGGGTCCAACTTTCCATACCAGTTCTAATCGCAATTTCCATGCAATGCTTTTTGTTGAAGTTTGATCCTCCACCCACGTGTCTTACACCCTCTGGGTACGCTGTATCGGCTTAGGGAAATAAATAAATAAATCCTCTACCAATGAGATTTAAAATTTTTAATAATTGATAGACAGCAAAATAATTGTTGTGTCATTTAAGTTTTATTTGCCCATTTTGAAGAGTGTGATTTTACTTTTTCTATAAATAGAAAGTCGCTTTTTCTTATTCATATTTCAATTAATTTGCAAGACATAGAAAATTTATTAAACGGAGATTCTGTAACTACATGTTACACATCGAGATGGGGTCGAACAAAAATTTTGGAATCATGCTCTTTTATCAAAATCCTCGTTAACGATTAGGAAAGATAATTAAAAATACTTTCCTTAGAACGTAACACTTCTTCCTCAATATGATTAATTTTAATTTTTATGTGTCATCAAGTAATTCTTTATCCCTATCTTTTATTTACTTTTTTCCTTATATATTCATGCATGCGTTCAGGACGACAGGAAAATTTTTTGTATGGAAAGGATGGGCGAGTGAAAATTTTTTAATAATGACAGGATTAAAAGATTCTGTTATCCTGATCAAGCAAAATTATCCAAAGCGTACTAGAATATTTCTCTTGGGCACTGCTGATTATAGTTGATTTCTAGGATGGGAAGGAAGATTTTGAGTGGAAATATGATTGCCATAACTTATCCTCCCCTGAGAAAAACACCATCACAATCTACCAGACTTGGCAATAATTAGAATGACTTTTGTTAAACTATTAAAAAAGCTATAGTTTCGACTCAAGAACGATTGCGAAATTGCTTCCAGCTGATGTTTCAGACAAGTTCTTTAAAGTTAATAAGGAAATGCAGTTAGAAAGCTACCGTGATCTGAAAGATTTAATTAAAATTTTCAATATAAATAAACTTAATTAAACTTTTCTTACTTATCATGAATTATGTCTTTACTGGTCTATTTTATTTTCCTACTTCTATATATTCAATAGCCGAAGTCCCACAAAATATTTTCTTGGAATTTTTCTGCTGAGGAAAAGGGGGAAGGGTAGAAATAGAAAGCTTTGATGGCACATATCTCGTTGCTGAAAAGACAGTCGAAATTACTCAAGCAATCTTTTAAGAGCAAGAATTTGATGTGGATTTAGCGACGACCATCCAAAGCATCTCATCGGATGCAACAGAATTTGAAAATTTTTTCTTGTCATGCAAAATTACCCAAAAGTCCGTTAACCACTAAACAATTTCGACTGGCTGGTGTTTTGCCGTAATTTTGAGGATGGTGAAGGGTCCTTTCACACTAGACGGAAGACGGTTGTTACAGTCCGATTTGATACAGCTATGTCCAGGGCCGTCTTAAAAAATTTGAGTGCCCCCGGCTGGGATAATTTGGCGTCCCATCAGAACAGAAACTAGGAATTCTAGCGCCTATGTCCCATACCTAACTAATAATATAATTGAATAAAAACGTCACCTGTGTTCTGTGACGAAAGCCTTACAATTTTGCATATTGGAGCCTTTTCAAAATATGATTTTGATAATTTCTTTTTTATTGACACAAAAATATGCATTTTAGTTTATAGCATTAGATATACATGTTTATGTGGCATTACAAAATGGATGGCTGTCTAGTTACAGCCCCTAATCATATTTGTAAATTTGTCAGTTTTAACATATTTAAAATTATAATTTCAACAAATTTGAATTTATCGATTTATATTAATTTTTTCAAAATTAAAATAAATCGGTTTAGTAAGTTTATAGACGCCTTTGGGTCAATAGCGCCCCTGCGATACAGCCCAATTTAACCCATTGGATAAAGCAGCCCTGGCTTGGCTATCTCCACGACTGAAAACTATCCGTTTTTTTTTTTTTTTTTTTTGCCGGCCGATCGAAAGCGTCGGGTGTAAGCGAACCAGAATTCCTATCTTGGGCACTGTCGATTACATTTATATACTATTTCCGTGATGGTAAAGATTTTGATGAAAAATCTACGATTCCCTCCTATAAGAAACATCCAATTCCATCGACCAGGCTTGCCATTGTTTATTTGTAATAAGGTAAGCCACCTAAACACCTTGCAATCCTGAAGACACAGGAAAACTAGCTTTTGAAGAGAGTGACGGGGCATTCTGGAGGCGAGCGGCAGAGAAGGAAGAAAGCGGTTCCTTCCACATGAATCATCGGACAGCAGAGAGCGAGAGTGTTCCCCGCCAGAAGAAGACACGCAAGCACGCAACACTGGTTCCGGGATGGGAGTTACCCTTCTGCCATTCACGGGCGCCATTTGCGTGTGTTCTAATCGCGGTGCCTTCATTAACCCCGCTCATTAGGAGCAGCGGCCCTGGGAAAAGGAGCCCCTCGATTAAAATAAACCCCTCTCTCGGTGCTGAGAAGAACCATACCTCCTGTTTGAGATGGAATGGTAAAAAGTCACGGCGATGAACTGGAACGGCCTCCGCGAAATGGGAATCTGGAAATAAGGAATTGTTTTTCCTCATCTGTGTAATGTTCTAAATTGAAATGGGAAGAAGAGATTTGGAAGCGAATTTGGAAACACTAACTGCGCACTGGCGAAAGTTCTTGAAATTTTGACAGTATTTATTGCTCTTTGATAGCATCTATTGACATAGTTTTGCCCATTTAATAAATAACAAAAAAAATAAGTTTAAAAAATGGGAATAAAATGAGAATAATGAGAGACATAATGTAAATAAGTACTGGTAATAAATTGGTGTTGTAATTGAGAATGGCAAAAGGCTAGTGGAAGTTGGTCTGTTAGGATCACACTGTCTGAGAGGTCTTTCATCTCTTGCTTCTGATTGGAATTAGAAAGTGACATGACAACATTTGCACCTGATTTAGTTTTTATTTTTATCATTAAATTATTAAATAGTACATTATTGTTATATGCTGTCTTTGATGAATTATTTTTCTTTATCTATAATATACTAATTTACATTTTTATATATTTATGATTAAAAAAAAAATTACATAACTATGTTGGTTAAAAGATGCGAAAGTAAGTATCAGCATGAATACTTGCAAAATCCAAACATGTTATATCTTTTTTTTTCTTATGCTGTAAATAGAGATTAGAAACAATATTATTATTACATATTTTTATTATAATCTGTCTTTAAAAGGCTTCAAATGACTTTCAGGGGGCAGAAAGAGTCAAGCATATTACCGAGTTACTCGTGCTTCATGAACTAAAGAAATATTCTCGAGATTAATCATGGCACCTTTTCCTACTTAATGATATTCAGTGTAATTTTCACCTACAATTCAAAGTGCTTAAATTCAATGCGGCATTCAACAAATTAATTTCAACATTTTATAATTAACTAAAACAGTAAATACACCTTTCAGCGAAATTAAATGTTGAAAATACCTTCTATATTATATTGAAAAGGTGAAGAAGTAACATCCGAAAGCGTGTAAAAAATAATTCATAACTAAATTTTAAGATGAGATAGAATTTATTTCCAGTTTCAGTATTTCTGATATTAAATGTATTTACCAGAAAATAAAACAATCCTGTGAAATATTTAACTTATTTTACTCCTATAAAATATCAAATGTGCCCAGAAATACATTTTTCTTTTGTTACAGGTTTACAAATTTTTACTCATAGCCATTTTCAAAGCAGTCAAGAATCTACTATTCTTTTACTGCGAACACCAGTTTGTAAATATCAAATCCCAGAGAAAATTCCATTGAAAAAACTAAGTTTTCTGGATTTAAAAGAATAATGGTGTTTCATTTTATTTTTATAATTAGCGTCCAATTGCACAAAGATTTCTTAAAAATGAAGACTTAGGGCAATAATATGAAAAAAAAAAAAAAAAAACGTGCTTTTGGAATAAGTTGAAAGTGAGAAAAATTTAAATTACATTAAATAAAAAATATTAACAAATGTTTAAATATTAAAAAATAAAATTTTAAGGGGAGTTTAATTTAACCTAATTGATATTTGAAGAAACGTAGACAAGACTTTTTTTATTTTATTTTTTCCAAATTCCTTTTTCGCTTGAAAGAAATTTCGGGACCACAATTTCATCAGAATTTTCTATTGCGACTGAGCAAATATTTAAGTTCCCGAAAGAGACGAATAAATCAATATAAGGATAAAACAATTCACATATTTCTTGGTCGCATATTTCGTGATCAATATATTGATCACGAGTTTCATATAACGGTGTACCTCTGAACCATTTATGTTTGCTGATACAAAATAATTTGTCAAAAGTACCAACTGTCAAGATTTATACTAAGTCACAATTCATTTAATCCATTTGGTGTCGATATCCATAGTTTAAAATGACTTATTGCAGAAAATAGTTACTACAAAAATTTCCGAAAGACATCAAGAAAAGTTTCGTTATAATAGATACGCAAGAGTTGAAACAATTTATATAAAGCTACTTTTATTTCTCCGAGTCTTTTTCAATTAAATAGTCCCTCCCCACACTGTATAAGTATAATTTAAAAATCTTTTATTTATTTATTTATTTATTTTCAAACGAGAAAAACGAAAACAAAACAAACTTAACTCATCTTCTCATCATTACATCCAAATACCCCTCCATATTTATACTCCAAACCGAAGATAGCGAGAGTTTACTGCTTTCGGCAACCTTCGACCTCTTAGCTCATTATCCCTCCGCGACCAAAAAAAAAAGTGCCTGAGAACTGCCGAAAACCCAAAACGTTTTTCTCCTTCCACAGAAACCTCAGGTAAGAATAGAGAAAAAAAATAAAAAAACAAAAGGTCGGGGGGTCGATCACGTGGTATGAGGATGCTTAAATGGGGCTATTTACACCCGGGAGGGCCCGAGGCGATCGGAGGGGCGCCGAGAAGACGCAGACGATACCTGAGGGGATAGCCAAACGACCCGTGGGCACTTATGGATTTGGATGAAGTTTCGGTTTTTCAGCCAGTTCGAGATTTATTAGTCCAAATAGTGCTCTATCAATCCCCCCCCCCCCCGTAATATTGCGCTATTACGAGGCAGTTATTTTCGCAGTTAGCAGCGCTACTTTGTATCCACATCCGTGTCGTGCCGGGCTTCCTATGCCTCTAATAACGCTGACAGAGAAGGATTGTGTAATTATGTTCTATAAATGTAATATCGTCAAATTGGTCACGGAATTTTTCGCAGTGCAGTATGCAGAGATCGAGGCGATGATGAATTTGTGAAAGGCGAAGATGAGGCAATTGTTTTAAAATGCGTTGTTGGGAATCGAAACGGGAGTACAGAAATCGGGTCGGTTGAATTATTGGAAGGAAATTTCTGGGAAGTATTGACAATATTTGCATAATTGATAGGAGGTTTTATATTTTTAGAAAGGTTTCGATACAGTTTAAATCACGATTCAGGATTAATTTGTTCTTTCATTGTATATTCGCTATTTTTTAAGGAATGACGTAGAGAAAAGTAAGTAAAGAAATGAGAAATTTCGGGAAAACAAATTATCAGATCATGGAATTCGAGAAAAATGTTAGTTTCACATTTCATCACTCTTTAAAGAATAAAATGGGGGAAAAATAAGTAAATAAATAAATGAGAAATTTGAGACAAATATTTACCAGATCTGGGAAAAAATTTTATTCCTTTTTATAATCAATACTCTTCTTAAAGGAAAAAAAAGTAACTAAATGAAAAATAATTAAATAACTCAAGAATCTGTTATATATAAATTATCAAATCTTAGAATTCGAGAAATATTCGAAACAAATTTCTACCTGTAAGTCATTTGAAATAATTTTGGAATTTTAATAACTTTATTCAGTAAATTTCAAATTTCATTTCTGATTTTTTCTATCTTCTATTTTTACTGTCACCTTGAATGCTTATGTTACAGTCTTTTATTCTTTCGTATCAATTTATCCCAGCCGAAAAAAGAAAGTATGAGTACAGGCTTCATTTTAATGTTAATCTACCTTATCTTCCTTAATACAAGAATGATTATCTATGCATATGGGTTCATAAAGGATGATATTATTAACTTTCTGTTATATCAGGTTTTAAGAAATGATTAATGAAATTGTATATCTTGATTAACAAACTAAGAGTAAAAAAAATATAAAGACGTCATGAATTCAACGCATCTAGGATTCCTTCGTATCTAGCAGTTTTTTACAAAAAATCTTGATAATAAAGAGGAATATTACTTTTTCAAAAGGAAAATCTCGTGTATAATATTATTAAAAAAACTAAAAAGCAAAAGCTATTTTTTTTTTTTAATATTTGGAAAAGAAAAGACAAACGTTTATTATTTTTTCAGAAATCCGAATAAATAAAATCTTTATTTTAAAACCAAAATAAATTTCAACAAGAACGAACTTCCTAAAGATTGCATTGAAATAGACTACTGTGGTATTGATTATTTTATTTCGGCAAATTTTGTCCTTTTACTTACTTTGAGGCATATAAATTTTAATTAATGAATTAAAATTTATATGCCTCAAGTAAGTAAAAGGATAAAATTTGCCGAAATAAAATAATCAATACCACATATAATTAATTACATGACACTACTGCAGAAGTAGTTCTTTAACAGGGTTTTTATGTAACACAGAGCAAAAAGTGAATAGCCCTCCGACAATACGATTTTCACATTTTATGGCAGAACAAACTTGGACATTCGTCATATAACACCAAATTTATCTACCACACTTTTAATTCTGCAAGCGTTTTAGTTCCACTTAGCGTGGTGTCCATGTAACACAGAAGGAATTAATTACATTGTAGAAAGATAGATACATCCATCATATACTTATCTGATATCAAGCCATAACACCGCAAATGTAATGGTTTGATATTGTTGCATCGCAAATGTAATGCATGCACTCTTATAGGTTCGGTATTAAACCTTTGCGGACAGGTAACTTTTTAGAACACTCAGATCAGGTTGGCGCACTTTATACGCCATCCCATTTTTTTTCAACACTGTGCTTATTTAATTATATAAAACTTTATTTTTCATAGTGTAATAAGATTAAGGGTTTGAATGGATAGATTATATACACATTTGTGTCCGAATTTTAGCCGCTATCTTCTTCGTTACCCGGACTTCCTACACCTCAATCTCGAGATCGGTCAACTGTGGCGCACATTATGCGCCGTACCTGTCCGCAAAGGGTTAATCGAACTTGTAACAGCGCTTTTTTTTCCGTACTGATTCGTTTTCGATTTGTTTCGCGCATGTTTTTCCGTACTGATGATTTCGTACAGTGTTCACAATGATTCTTCATACAGCAACATATTTTTCCTTCATACGGTTTTGATAATACTTAGAGATATGTTAACACGGTTTCTGCACAATACTAATTGAATTAATCCTGCTCTGTAGGAAGAATAAATCCTTTTATAACACACTTTCTAATATCAAACAATTGCAGCACTAATCATGGTGACCAAACCTATACAGTAGGCATGTTTCATGCAGATAATGACAGCATCTACCACCATTCCCAACAATTCCGAAAGCGGCTTTAGTTTAGATATATTAACGTCCCGTTTTGAAGCAACACGAGGGCTATTTTGGGGTGGATCTCATAATTTTCAAAAAGTGGTATCCTAGGATCCATGATTACCCTGAGAAAGTATCCAGTCGGAACCTAGCTCAGAACCCAACCCAGGTCAAAAATCGGATCACAACTGGCCTTCGTCTGCCATTTTTCCATCATGCTGTTTTAATTGTACTAAGCATTTTGCTTTTACGGTTTGTGCACGTCACGGAAGGAATTAACTGTGCTACAGGAAGGATGGATGTATTTATGATACCCTATCTAATATTACAGCACTAATCATGGCTACCAAA
Organism: Araneus ventricosus; assembly: GCA_013235015.1. Lineage (NCBI taxonomy): Eukaryota > Metazoa > Arthropoda > Arachnida > Araneae > Araneidae > Araneus > Araneus ventricosus. The sequence continues at coordinate 33,149 of BGPR01004807.1, forward strand.
CCTATACAGTGGACGTGTTTCATACTGGTAATGACAGCATCCACCACCATTCCACAATACCGCAATAATTCTAAAAGTGGCATGCTAGGATCTATGATTACCTTGGGAAGAGCATCCAGTCGGCGCCTAGTGCAGTACGCAACCCGGGTCAAAAATCGGATCACAACTGGCCCTCGTTTGCTCACAGAAGAACCACAAAAGAGAGAGAAAGAGATACGCAATCTGAATTTCAATCGTCTCTGATGGGCTACCTCACACCCACCTAATCACCTTAAAAATAAGGTGAAACGGTGAAAAGCACTGGTTTCCGCACCCGTAATGTGTATGATCACCGGCTTCCGAGGTAGCCACGGAAGGGGTCATTTTCCATCTCGCCTTTATCCATAAACAGGGGTCTGCGGGTTAAAGAAGGGGTTCCTTTATGTTGCAGAAGACACCGACAGTGGCAATAGTGTCATTTTCCTTTCCCCTTCTTTTAAGAGTTGTTGCCAATCATCTCGTTCGAACGTTCCCCCTTAAACAATGTTTTCGGGGAACTTATCGCAAGAGCCTTTGGCAACATATTCAGAGGTTGGTTGTCTGCAATGCAGATTTTATTACTGCCTTGGGTGAAAATGGGCTTGTGTATATTGAGAAATCTTTTGGTTTTGTATACCTCTTGATAAAGTCACCGTATCTAAAATGTCCAGAAATCCATTTATCTACAATTTTACGTTTCATAATGACATGCCTACAGAACCTGAATTAACCTGGGAAACTGAGATTTAAGACTTTAAAATTTGTGGATTTATCAGCTTTAACGAACATATAAAGTATTTCTGAAGCACACCTCCATCACTTAGACACAGGACGCGAACATGATGGGACGGAATATGACAACTGGAATTAAATAAAGATATCATTGTAATGAAATAAAGTTAAAATAGGGAAATAAATATTAAATATTTATAAATTTCTATATATGTCTTGAAAGTACATATTCATTTTAATAAAACAAAATTACTTGTATTGCTTAAATGGCTCTTAAAGGGTAATTTGATCATGTAAATGGATGTCCAAATATAACTGGGAAAAATTGATTAGTTTTTCTAAGCATTTTAACAACACATTTCAAGCAAAATCTTCCCTCCTTTTTTGAATTTCTTTTTAAAACTTTATCTCCATTATTCCACTAACGCTTAACAACTACGATTTCAAACGTTTTTACATAAGTTTTTAATTTTTATAGTATCTCCAAACTTATTAATATATACTGTTGGTATTGCTTACTGGCGGAACTCAATGATGTTAAAAGAACAGCAATGTTAAACTCAAATATTTAAGAACTTTCTGAATCTCACTAACGTTTTCCAGTCCTTTGAAAAGGAAATGAAACATAAATAAAATTTTAAATACATAACTTGAATCATTCATTAACAGAAATCACATAGGGTTTTTAAAAATTTATTCTGACCACTCGTAAATATCAATCATTATGAAATCTGAAATAACTTGCTTTTATTGAATTGTGAAATTTTGCTTAAGGAAGGAAATGAAATCTGTGATCTAAAAGTCAAGCAAAAATTCACACACCAATACAGGTTTTAGCAAAATCCAGTTGAAACTGGAAAATCCTGTAAATGCAATTCCAAAAGATAAATGTTCAAAACAAATTAGTCAAATTAGTATCCAGTGTAAGGACTGTTAGTCATATTCTAAAAATCATCAATGCTTGGAATCGAGACTATGCATGTATGTACCCAAAAGATTTGTAATCATATGTCAATGAAAATTCAAGTTGGTAGAACATAAAAAGCTGCAAGAATCGAATCACTAGCGAATGCTGTTATACGTGTTTTTTCCTCCAAGACTATAGGAAGAATTCTATGAAATTCAAAATTCTGATTTTTAAGTATAGTTTCAGTTCTTAAATTCTTTCGTATATATCAACTACTTTTAAACACATACGGCCATATTTATGAAAAATTAACCAAATGCATTGATAGATCCTGTAGATTATGCTGCGCTGTCCGAGTGTCACTGACTGAAACGAGATATTTATTGAGGCATCATCCCCAAACTCCTCATCTCGCTTTCTCAAGAACCCAAAGGGTCTTCATGTTAATGACACCCCGGGTGCAGGGACCTCATTGTATCAGCAATGGAGACCAACCCCCTGACCTCATGATTAAAAGAGATTCCCCTCTCCCGAGTAATTTCTTCTCCAGGAGCATCCCCGGTGCACGCATTACGCAACAGGTTGGACTATGATTAGATTTCGCAACTCTTTCTTTGTGTTCTCCATTTCCATTACATTGTCTTTTAGTGTCATAAACCCACCTACTTCACCAGAGAAACCGAATCACGGTCGACCATTATTCTTACACAATGAGCCTATAATCATCCGTCTCTGCTACGATGAGATTCGGACTTTTTGATGAATTATTCAGACTCCAGCAGCCAGATATATGCAAGATGGAAAGAGATCCGTGTAGCCCGAGGCTGGTATCTAGCTCAGCTGAGATTGTTATTTTTTAAAATATAAGTTGAGCGGGATGGCATCAGAAATGCTGGTCATAAAATCGCTGGTGGAAGGAATCGTGATTGGTCCATGCATTTAAAATATTTGAATTATTGCCGGAAAAGTTGTTATTTGAGGAAATCAAGTGTCTGCGAGTTCTTTTTATAGCGAGCAATGCAAGAGATTTATTACCTTGAAGTAGTTACAGCTCTAGGTTGAATCAAAATTTCAAATTTATGAATATCTTCTCATTCTTCATAACATATTAAAACCAATATCCAAGTTGCTCTCTTTCCCAAAATATCTTCTTTCAATTTTAATAATTCCTATTTTTTCAGAAATTCTCTCAAAGATAACGCTGAGAATATCATTAATTCTTACATAAAATTCTAAGCACCGAAACACGTTAGACTTTCCTCAGCTAAACTTTTCTTGCGATCAAAAAAAGTTTTGATAGGAGGCTTTATTAGTCACAAGAAAAGCTAGCTGAGGAAAGTTGGACGTTCTCAGTAAGTTTTTAGCTAAGAACTTCCGATGTCCAATTTCCTTTCTTTTCTCAACGGAATAAAAATGAAATATACAACTAATCTGCAATTTGTGGTGTTCTTTCTGCTGTTACCTGAAATTCCATAGAAGTGGATTTTTCGTTCACGAATGAAGTAAAACAAATAAAAAACTAATTAACTTTCTACAGAAGGAAAATTATTTGCTTTTCCATTCCTAAAGTAGCTATTAAATACTTGTTGTACATATGAGAAACTGTAAAATGATCACTATATTGCATTGTTTAGATGTATTTAATGAAAAAGAAAGTTCTTGCAGAATAAATTGGAGCATTTTGAAGACTATTATAAACTCGAACGTCTGAAAAGCATTAAATATTAGAATTATGCAACCTGAGTCACAAACAAGCTCATGCAATAGATGTATCGGTGAAGGCATTGAAACATAGTGGCGACTCTCGAATGATATTTGCATTAGATGAAATTAATCAATTAGTTCTAGCAGAACACTAAAGAAAAAAGACCATTTACGGCACTAGTGTTTACATGGCAATGAAAATCAGAATAATCGTCAGTACATCAGCATTTTAGAACAAATCTTTTGATTTCAAGTTACAGGATATAACTCCTAAATTAGATAAGAGAATCATTCTATATTTTTAAAAAAAATACTTTCCTAAACTTCCAAAATATGCTAAGAAAGCAAATTTCTCTTAAGTCCTTCTTCACGTCAACAAGTTCAGCAACTGGGCATCGAGTTGAAAACAAAATGACATTAGAATTGAATTTAATGGTCTGAAAAGAATCCAAAATGAGAAACGAAAATTGCTTCAGCAGATGAAACACTGTTTCGAATCTTCGCATGGAAGCACATTTAAACGTATACTAAACTTTTACTGCATATTATTCTCATAAAGAGTTCTTCTGCGGAATATGGCCATGTCACGTCTGCAAGCTAATCTCAGGATAAACAATTATGTTTATCAGATGAATGCGTTATCTTGCCCCTCTCTCTATGGCGAAGCTTACAGAGTTCATTTTCTAGAAGCACCTGCGTTAAAATTGTTCTCGAAAGAAAAAAAAAAGCTTGTAAGCAACCTTTACCCTCTAAATAGAAGGATTATACCTCAGGCTGTGGCTACTATGAACTTCACACGGGACTGATCATATAGTTCCAACAAAGATGAGTGGAGCGAATAAACAAGGTAAAGACAAATGGAATCCAAAATTACTCTTCCAACATTCCATCACTCATACAGCCTCCCCCCACCCCCGGGCCCCACCTCAAATGGCCGATTATTAGGGATCGAAGATTCGACCCTCTGTTGGCAATTAGCTTCCTACCAGAGAGGCTGAAAGAATCCACCTTCCAAGAAAGCTCAAGGGGAAGGGGAAAAAAGTAGGTTTCACCTTAGAAAATATTTGTTTCCCACGATCGCCTAATTTCACCCCCATTTAATTGATGTTCATCACCAAGGCAACGGTCGATCACGTGAGGGGGGGTCGTGTTCGAATAATTATCAAGGCACTAAGAAGTTAAGAGTATTTTTTTCAACCCCCCCCCCCCTCCCGAACTGCTGTAAAGTCCGGTGTGGAGCACGGTATGATGCATCATTAAGCGGTGATGTCTAACAAAGTGCTGGTCGTGACCGATGGGCCAGCTGTAAGCGGGGGTTGTTTTAAGGGTTGTTGTAGGCGCAAGGGTGTTCTTTTTTTGGTTCTTTGGTTGGCCGCAGTGAGTCGTGAGGGGACCGGCCCAGTGGTTTGCGGTGTGTGCTACCGACAAGGCCCCGTTGAAGAATCTCGTTCCGAACAAATCGGTGTGAGGGAGGGAGCGAGGGGGATGGAAATTAAAGGGGGGTCAACGTGTCGGAATGAATTTCGATGCCAAATGATATGTTCCGTCGCGTCTTCTGACAGGCTCCTATTCACTTGGGCTCCTGTCCCTTCGATTCACCGTTTTGTTTACCGATAATAGCAGGTTTTGGCCGTTTCGCTGGGGAACGAGTTCCTGTAATGGCAGCTGCGTGGGCAGGTTTGCTTGCTGCCAGTGAAGACATGGGAACCCATTATAGATAAAAGGGGATTCATTACACCATGCAAGAACAGCCCACGGGTTGAAAAAAATTAAAATGAGCGGGATTCGGAAGGGAGGGAAGTGTGGTCTTAAAATAAAACCCTGATTCGATCACAGTCGTCAGAACTTTCAAATTAACCAACAAGTAATTTCGTGTTTATTAACCATCTAAATTGCGGATGGAACACAGAGCTGTAAAAACAGATTTAAGTTTCGAGAAATGCGATGGCTATAGATCCTCCAATGTAATGAAAAAATTATATCGAACTCTTCTCAGTAATTTGTTATTTTAGAAATTGTTTAACCCTTGTCGGGCATGTGATGCTATTTTTCATCACCAGAATAATCTTCTTTTATGTGCATTTCTGCTTTTAATTTAAGCTGGAGAGGATTTGATGGGGTCTAGATGACAACATAAACTGTATACAAATAAATAATGAACGGATAATTTTAGTTAGTTAATTTGAATGCAATTAATTAATTAATCTGGAATAAATAATAATTAAACATGTATTTCTAAATTTTTGATTAATTATTTGTTTTTAAATAATAAACAATAATTTGAGTGGGTAAGGGTTAGAATGCACATGCCTCTAAACACTGATAATTACACATCATTATGTTGTGCCCTTTGACCTATGAATTTATTTAACTTTCTAACTAGATGACAATCCTAATCGGGTTTTTTATTATTATTATTGTAAATACTTGGTAGCATACTTACGTGTGTCCAAATGCTTTTTGTCTTTTGAATTAATTACTATTTTGACTTAATCGCGTATTTAAATAGATATATAAAAAACTCAAACGAGTCAAATACGTTATTGTACGCGAAGGTGTTAAAACAGCACTTCACTTAAAGAATGTTATACCGAAACTTCGTTATAACAAAAATATGTACGAGAGACTGGAAGGACATTTTTATTCCTCAATATTGCTCAAAAAACCTCGAGACAGGATTTAAGAATACCGCCACCATCACAAACTGCAAACAGGAAGCGACACACACAACTTTTTACATTTAAGGGATAATGGAAGAGCTGTTCTGTTCGATTGAAGAAATTTTAAACTTTTCGGATCCAATCCTTAAATGAAGATGGACTTCTCAGAAAAGTTTCGGTGGTTAGTCTGCGGTTAAGTTAGTTGAGAGGTAATTTACAAAAATTATTTATACCCAGAATTTTGCAGTATGTTCCCAATTCAACTGGTAAATGCAGATAATTCAGCTACTTCTTCATTTTTTCTAAAGGTTTAGAGGAAGAAACGATGTAGGACGGTGAGCAAACGCTTCAGGACAAAATCTGATTGATTTTTTGTCGATGACAAAGATTTACGCTAAAGCTATATTTCCATTTTGAGAGTCAAAGGTTAGTAAAATAAACATAAATTTAACATTTTTAATGAAGAAAACCTTTAAAATATTTTAACACTTTTTTTTCAACATTTGTAAGTGTTATATATTTTTCATATATGCATATGAAACTAAAAATCAACAAGATTTTTTCAAATGCGTACTCGCGTTTGTGATTTTCCAAAATAAACCGTCTTTTGGTAATAGTTTAGTCCTAAAGAATGAAAAGGTCTCATTTTAAAATGAATAATTTAGATTAGTTGTGTGGATGAATAATTCTTGTTTCTGCCGTTGGTCAGTGAATAGAACAGCCAACGATATTGCTTCGAATATTAATTCAATTCGAATTAACCATCTATTTTCTACGAGACTTGGTTAAACAATGTTTTACATACCGAAGAGCTATACAAATATAAGATGTGCCCAAATGAAAAGGAGACCTTAGTTGTACCGGCGTTGTATCAAATCCCAGTGAATCAATGTACTAGCCGATAGATGGCGTGGTGGTATTCCCAGTTGCACCTACGTAGTTAACGGATTCGCATCAATATCTTCATTTCTGGAGAGTTGTTTCCGCAGTTCGTTGCATGATGGATTCCTCCAGATCAGCACAAAGAGCAGTTATCCAATTTCTTCGCGTAGCAGGGGAGCATGCTTCACAAATTTATCGCAGGATGAAAGAGGTGTTCGGACATCACTGTCTCGCACGGTGCACCATATTCCAGTGGTGTCAGCGTTATGAGGCGGGATGCATAAACATCAAGGACTTGCCACGCCCTGGGCAGGCGCACGTTCTGAGCAACAGTGCCACGATTTCAGCTGTGGATGAGCTCATACGGCAGAATCGTCAGATCAACACACGTGAAATTGCTGTTGAACTGTCGATAAGCAAAGCAACTGTGCATCACATAATCCACAAACAGCTTGGCAAAGCATCTGTCAGAGAATCAGAAGACGGCGAGAATGGGTTTTTGACTGACCCATCAATTTCTACACTGAAGCCATCCACTCCATTCCTACGCGCTGGGATCAGTGTATCAATGTCAATGGCGATTATTTATAGTTGTACTGTTCCACATGAATTAGAATATTGTTATGAAAATTTCTTTATATATAACTGTAGTCTCCTTTTTATTTGGGCACACCTTATATTATCATGCTTTCAGAATCCAAAAAAAGTTTTATGATTTATTTATTTATTTTTGTTAGCGAAACTCAAGATCTTAAAATTATGTTTCAGATAGCAATCTGCTTCTTAAATTCAAATAAATTATTACCTAAAATGGTTTTTTTTTTAAAGTTGATTCGCGACAATGTAAAATATGAGTCATATTCGATGTCTGAAAACAGTTGTTAATGGAATTTTGCCAACAAAACCAAGTCGCGTTGTATAGGCATTATTTATAGCAAGGTTTCTAAATTTTTTTATTTCACCCATCACCCAATTTCTGTTGTAAAAATACTCTGCGATCTTAAATAAGATCGAAATTATTGCTCACGATACCAAGTTCACAACTACGTAAGAAGACTTAACAGAGTTAAAAATTAAGCATTAATGCTTTTAAAAATTTTAGTTAACATGTTTATTGTGAAATTAAATGGAAAATTTCAGATAAAGATGACATTCTCATTCATTTTTGTTATTAATATAGAAGTATTTAATAAAAATTCTGACTGTCAATATTTCTGTAGCACCAAAATTCAAGTTTTCAAGAAGCCCAGGTTTATAACATGGTGCGTTCTGTCGCTATTTATCTTTTAGTATTTATAAAATTTTAGTTGCACAATTTCAAAAAAGGTGGAGTTTCGAAGGCTATAGCTGTTAGTTATTTTCTTAAGATATGACACTTTTATGGCATTTTCAAAACAAAATTTTCATTATTTTTAATAACGAAATCTCTTGAAAAATCGCAAATGCCGAGAGCATTATTCACAACGGGAAAGAGAAAAGAAAGAGCAGAAGAAGAAAACTCTGTTATCTTTGATAAATTGCTTTCGAATTGTCGGAAGGTGGGGGAACGTCGATTAAACGCAGACGATTTCGCCTTATCGGAATGTTCGATAAAGCACCGGTTCGATTTTCGAGTGGGGGAATGCGAACGTGACTTGGAAACGGTGCAGCTGCTCTGTCCAGCCTTAAAGGCCAGGCAGATGCAAACGAGAATTTCGAGGCAGATGTGTTAGAAAAAACTGCAAGGCACCCCCGAAAAATCGTGTCCCAGGAAACGGCAATCAATCCCGTATACCGATAAACCACCACGAAGGTTCAAATCAGGAAATCTCCCTCCTTCCCTGCCTTCTTTATTTCACACCATAGCAAAGTTTAAGATTAATCGATTATGTTTCAGATTTGATCGAAATCGATGTTGATAAATTGGCAAGGGATGATAAATCTATATATCTGCGTATTCACGATTATTTTAAACTGTTTCCATTTACACATGTATATGTTTTTTCAAGGTAAATCTAAAGCGGGAAGCCATGGAACGGAGATAAATCCAGTGATATAAATAACAGAAGTAATCCTTTCACAGTCACTGTCACTTATTTGTCGGACGGAAGTAATCCAAACATTGATGAATTGGCCATTACAGTAGAACTTTAAGTATCCAAATAAACGGGTATCGGACAGAAATTCAGGTGATTGGATAAACTCAGAAATGATATTAAAAAGTCGTCAGACATTCATGAAATAAAGTTTAACTAACATAAGCTATAAAAAACTGTAAATATAGTAAAACTGACATAAAAAAGAAACCACAAATTAAATTGTGTATGAAGGTTCATTACATACGTACAAACATAAAATTGCATACGACCAATAAAATATGTGTGTACTCTATTTTAGTTGCTAAAAATAATCTCCTTCCTTTCGGAAAAGGACTCATAAGGCCGCAAACCATACTTTCACTATATTTTTCCAATTTTGTCATTATTCTTTTTTTTCCCTCCCAAAATAGGTTCGAATAATTGGTGATTTGTATAATTAGACTTCGGATAATTCGAGTTGTAATGTTTGTACAATTTTTTTGCGCGGTGGTACAGACCGATGGGGAAATTATTTAAACTTCTATGACACTTTGAGCTGATCGCACATTTCGGAGTTCTAATGGAAGATGGTTATGCAACAGTTAATGGAAGATGATAATGCAACAGTTAACGGAAGATGATAATGCAACAGTTAATGGAAGATGATAATGCAACAGTTAACAGAAGATGATAATGCAATAGTTAATGGAAGATGATAATGCAACAGTTAATGGAAGATGATGAATGCTGATGGAAGTTAATAATTTTGAATAAATTATTTTCCACAGGATAAAGTAAAGAGTATTCGATTTTTGAATTTTACGCTTAAACTTATTTCTTGAAAATAATCTCACTTAGATTTCCAAATTTTCCATCACTCGCCTCACCAGCATGACAACGTTCCGCGCCGGCGATTTCGACGCCAAATTCTATAAGTTCAGTTTGGAATTGCTATCACCTACTAAGTAATGTGACAATTAGGAAAAGATCATCTGCTACTATGACCATTACCCCGTCTGTCATGAAACGGAGTACTCCGTGTGCTCCGCTTAACTGGAACATCTTCTGTCGTCCAATTTTTTTGCAATCCCCCTATGCTCCTAGTGCTTTAAAATTCGGGGGATTTCGAGGCGCCCCCATTTCTCCACCCCCTTTCCTACTTTGTTATCGTGTGAAAATTTGGAGAGTGGGTAACGGATTGAGACATTGTCCTCATCATCCGAAATGAAGTCATTTCATCAAAAGTTAATTTTGGAATCAGTTGTGCATCTTGTAGGGAAAAAAAGGACGTGACATCGCAGCACAACGCAAGACAGCGTCAACTGGGTGTTAGATGACATGTGAAGCTATTTCCGTCAGGTATCTATGATAACACGTGAGTTCCATGGCTTGTTTAATATTTGCAAAAACCGCGCAAAGAAGAGAAATGATCAGCCTGGCCGATCGTACATACGATTATCATCAAATGCATACTCAACAACGCTCAATAATGATACGCACATTTTCGTTGTCACGTGACTGTGATACCATGTGAAATGCTATGAAATAACTGTTTTGCAAGGAATAACAGTATGGAATAGCAGTTTCGAAAGGTATAACAGTATGAAATAACAATTTCGCACGGAACAAAAGTATGGAATAACATTTTCGCACGGAACAGCAGTATAGAATAAGAGTTTCGCATGGAATAACAATATGGAATAACAGTTTCGAACGGGATAACAGTATGGAATAACAATTTCGCACGGAACAGCAGTATAGAATAAGAGTTTCGCATGGAATAACAATATGGAATAACAGTTTCGAACGGGATAACAGTATGGAATAACAGTTTCGCTTGGAATAACAAAGCAAAACATTCAGATAGTATTAAATTACGTTATAAACAACAATTGTTCAAAAAATATAGTGATCTGCATGTAAATTTTTTAAAAAAGGCCTGATTTCTACTTCTTTTTAAATGATTAAAAGGCTATCATCTTGTTTTAAAAACAATACAAAAGTGTGACAAGTACAAAGTTCTTCTGTTGTTTCTCTGATTATAGCCAAGAAGCATCTTCCGATTACATCCTGATATTTCAAGAGTCAAAAGTAATTTAATAGGATTAGAGGAGAAAATAAACGTTTATTGTATACTTATCGAAAATTCAATCTGTTAATACTCAGTTTAATCTGCTCTAAAAATAAGAAGATGCTTGTAAACAATGGTAAGATTGAAATAGGAGACTTGAAGAGGAGAAAAAGAAGTATGATGATTGATTTTCAGGTTACATTTAATCTTTCTTTTTATTCATACATTTCGCTACAAACCAGCGTACAGCTCAGATGCTTACAGTATTAATTCGGAGTTATATAAAATATCAATCCGTATTCAAATGAAGCTTAAGGCTGATAAAGATTTGTATCAATTTCTCAACTTAATACTTATCATTTCCTAGAAGTAATGTAGCATTGTTTGCTTGAGTTGTTCTCCAATAAATGACATATCGAACATTACATTTAGGGTGAACAAGATAGCCATTGGCACCTCGGAGAGTTGTTGACAACATTATCTTTAATTTTTTAAAAATAAGCTTTTCCCTAGTTTCTGCTGCGTAAGTTCATTAATACTGGAAAAATAAGCTAAATAAGAGTGAAAGAATGTTTATTACCGTGGTGTCAGTTGCGCATCCATGAGGTTTCATTAACCGATTTTGCACTAATTATTTATAAAAATACTTCTGCTCCGAAATCGGTGACTCTCGCGTGGTTTGTTTCGGCTGCGTGCGAAGGACATGCAGACGGTCTGTCTTACAAATTAGCATATACACGAGGATATAGTTTTGATTCTGTGATAATTTAATATTACCAGAATTAATTTATTTTCCTAATATAATCTTTCAGCATTTTTTTGGTTGTTTATTTTGTGTTTGCTTTTTTTCTCTGAGTGTTGGGTAACATTGGATCTTTTTGCCAAATTATAAGATCTTCAAAGCAGTTTCCTTTCATTTTTATTTTGTGTTGATTCATCGACGCAGAACTCCGTTAATATAAAATAGAAGTTATACTAGAATTAATTTATTTTCAACTTCTCGCAGACCTTCTTGTTGAATTATGAAATATCGGTTGCTTACTTTCTTTTTTTATTTAATTCATCCATGCGGGACCCCGTAATATTCTGTTACCAGTTGCAAGTTAGTGTCGATTGATTCATCAGTTCTGTTTTACATGCTTTTTTATTTCTTAAGCACTAATTGAATGTTTATATATTTTGCATTCAAATTTTTTTCCTTACTCGTTCTTACACTGAAAGGCCCCCTTTATCTAAAGATTTCCATTAATTAATTTAGCATTTTTTTCTTTTGTATTTGGTAATGCATTTTTTTTTTCAGTTAGTGGATTTTGCATTATTTTTACGCAGACGAAACGAAAGTAATTTTTAAAAATAAAGTTATTAACAAAACGAAAGTTAGTGTTGATTGATTCATCAGTTCTGTGCTTCATGCTTTTTTCATTTATTTCTTAAGCACTCTGCCAATGTGCATGAGCTTCTCTACTACAACTTTCGTTAATAATTCTATGGCAGTCAGATCTGAGATATTGTTGGCGGGCTAAAAGTACAAATCTTCTAGTTCTCTATATATTGGAAAATACCTTCCATGGATAATTTTTTTATGGAGACCTTTATTCAGCTCAAAGCAGAGTAAATAATTCAGGAAAAGTAACTATGAGTCACAACTTGGTCGAGCTATTTTCAATGAATTACTAGTATAAATATGGCCTTAAGGTTGCCAATACCAGTTTTATTCATCCTACAATTTCTCTTGGTTATTTCCACGGGCAAATTAAGATGCAATAGTTTTGCTAACAATAACTGAGTTTTATTCCTTCTGCCACGATGAATTCATATCTCAAATTTTTGCAACTGCGACCTAAACCGAGAGCCTCCCGTAATTTTAATGTTTCGTTTCAAAGCCAAAATACCCCAGATCGGAATATCGACGATAGTTTTGTTCGTCATTAGTGTATAGGAGCGAGTATGTGTGGGATGCTCACCGTGCTGGAAGTAGTTGGCCTTCCTGACGTAGACGCAGACGAGGGCCATCAGCTGCAGCTGCGATAGCCGCTGCCTCGTGGACGAGGGCAGCGGCAGGAGGTCCCGCAGGTTGGCGATCTCCGCATTGATGAGGTCCCGCCGCAACTTCGACGCGCCCTTCGTCGACTTGTTGGCATCGAAACTGCAACAAAAAAACAGAGAGAGGTGTAAAAATGCGGCAGTGGGAACTGAACGTCAAAAATAAACGCAAGTTCTAAAGTCATATAAACCTTAAATACAATGTACTTAGAAAATAATCATCGGGTCTTAAAATGATATAACTTTAAAAGAACAGTGGATTCACACAAAACGAGCTCTCATATAACGCGACGAAAAAATTGCGCTTAGTGCTCATACAGCACGATAAACAGTCCCGTAATGCGCGTAAGACAAATTTAGTATTTTCAAAAGTTGCCTGTTGTTTATACATGAAGAGTGAAGCTGACAGCAGGAGCGTATTAACGGCTAGGTGTACCAGGGGTGCGCCTGGGGCCCCGGGCTCAAAGGAGGCCCCAAAATAAAGCGTTTTTTTTTAAATATCGCAATAGATATTTTCTCTCTAAGAACCTGTTAACATGTCCAATTTTAACTGGGCAAGTCCGCGTTTTGTCATCACAATCAGAGAAGATTGCAGAAGAAGCAGAAGAAATCTCATTAAAGATCTCGTTAATAGTCATTGGGTATTGCGCATATACATCCCGCACTTAAAGCTGTTATTGTCGGCACGGTTCTCTTCCGATTTCCTAGGGAAAATGCTGAGCAATACCGCCCTTGATAATTTTTACAGCATCAGGGGAGGTCTGTCTGCAATACCCAAAAGCTATCAATGTACCATATGCTGCTAATCGCTTATCCGGAATTTTGCCGCTTATGACTTATCCGACATAAATCGTATGCAATCGTATCCACACCTAAGAATATGTAAAAGCTTAGTTCAGGTATTGGTTCAGATAACCAAATATTCACTTTCCTTGGTTTGAGAAAGACACCCAATCATTACAAAGAAAACAACTTCTCAGGAAGGTGTCGTTTCAATGATTAGAGTGATTGATGTGCTTTTCTTTTCATTCAATATCATTAGTCACTAGTGGTAATGGTTCAAGACACCTGTTCCCCTGCAGTCATTTAAGAATTTCAGGGGGTTGAATATCCTTCGTTTTTCTGTTTCCCATTCACACCTTTTAAACACATTTTAAGTGGGATTTGAGAATATTTATCATCGTTTAAAACCGCTATTTATCAACACAATCAGGGCTCTTGATCAGAAGAAATGTCGCTAAAGATTTAAATATCCTAATGCATCTAGATAGCGTTAACTTGGAAAGTTTACTGCATTTTTGAAGCTTACATAAAAGCGAAGCTATTCAAAGCAGTTCTTACAGCTGGAAGACGACGAGATAAACCAAGGCTATTTCTATTTAAATTCCCCCAAAATGTTCCATAATACTAGAATAATATTTAAGAATAGACCTTTGATTTAAATTTATAAATCATGTTTGAAGATTTTTTTTAGTTATTCAGTTTTGCAACATTTAATGTAAATTATTAAAAAAAATTAAAAATATCTAGGCAAATTTTAAAACAAAAGGTATAAACAAGTACTTTTAATGTAAATGAAACTGGCAATTGATTTTGTAGGCTAATATATTGTTTAATTTTATCATACGAGCAATAGTGACTTTGGCTTTGGATATTTCACCTGACTATATGCTTGCTTTAATTATGTGTCATTAATTATAATCCTACAATAATTAAATGGTGTTGTGTTTTGATCACATGTAGAAATAATTAATCCGTGTATTTAATTCGGAAAAAAATAATTTTCGCAAAAACCTTTTCTTAAAAATAATTCATTTACTCTAGAAGGCTCAAACTATACTAGGAATACATTATTAAATTTTTTTTGAGAAATCTTTCCAACTTGTGAACTAATATTTTTGAATGTTAGATATTTTGGTTATATTATTCTTACAGATTTTATTTTAGGAAAAAGCAAATTACTTTTATATAAAGGATCCTAAGCTATTTCGATAATACTCTATATGAATATTTATGAACGAATTTCAGATATAAATTAAAATTGCTAAATAGAAAACATATTAATTATCGAAAATTATTAATCAAACTAATTAATTAGGTAGATATAATAAATGAATGGAGTGATTATGAAAAGCAATTTTTCTGAACAAAAATATAGGTGCTATGATTATCTTATTTTAAATCATCATAACTGACAAGTTGAAATTTTCAAGTACATATGCGTCATGCTTTCAAAGGGCCCCAAGGACTTCGGCGCATGGGGCCCCCATAAAGCTTAATGCGCCCCTGGCTGATAGCTTTAAAAAAAAGCAGCATCTCACAAGCAATATGCGCAAGTTACAATTTTGAGACATAATTGAACTTTCATAAATTGGTCCGATAATACGTGTCTGAATTTATGCATGCGATTTTCTGTTACTCAGAAAGTCTCCCCTGCGCTGTACGAGAGTCCACTATGTTAATTACACTCTTCAATGCTAGTCAGAGGGAAGAAGCAGATGTTAAATTTTTATTTCCGTAAGTTCACTTTCCAACGTGAAATTACCAAATGCAGTTGTTTCATTAAGCAGAGAAGGAAAGAAGAGGTTTATTGTATCACGAAATGCTGAATGGACCGATGTGGTGCCGAGAACTCAGCCCTTTTTAGGTGGCTCCGCAAGTCTCTAGATTTTACTGTTTGCGATTTTTACTTTCTCGTATACGAAGTATACAAAGAGAAAGTCTTGTAATAGTCAAAAAATTCGAACTCGAGATTTTGACGAATCTCCACGTTTTAGACCTCCCTGCGTCCGAAAAACACAATTTTAGAATTATGTCTGTCTGTGAACACGATAACTCGAAAAATATTAGAGATAAAGGGATGAAATTTGGTATGCAGTCTTTAAACATAATTTGTAGGTTTCTATCAAATTTTGGACAAAATCCGTCAGCGGGAAGTCTGTCTGTTCGCGGTCATGCGAACACTATGACTCAAAAACCTGAATAGCCAGATGTATAAAATTTGGTACACAGTTTTATCGTCATGAAGGTAGGTCCGTATAAAATTTTGGGCCAAATCCGTCAAAGGGTTTACTGTCTGACGATCTGTATAATAGCATACTTGTTTACTTTTGAAACGAAACCGTCGTCTCCACTCGCATGCATACTGGACGCAATCTTCTGTGCATGATATTCAGCGGCTCCTGCTTGGCGCTTTTTTCTTCCCTTTTGGCTCCTTTTTCTCCCTTTTGGCGAATTCTGGTCCTGCTCGGATTATTTTATTTCCGCTTGTTTTGTCGTTTCAACGTGTGCTGGAGAAACTTGTTGCGTTCTGAGAATAGAGCAGACTCGACATTTTTATCCGAGCGAGTTTGCGGGGAACTGACTTAATTTCGCTTATTATTTTTTTTATCTCCACTGCGTTAGGGGTTTTAGCTTATTTTTTTTTACCTACATGTGTTAAGAGTATACGAGAAAGTTTAGGGAAGACCACTCCCGCTGGTTTCCTTAGGAGTTACTTTACATCACTACGAATGTGTCGCTATTGCAAGCTACGGTTAATGAACTCCAGAACCGTATTGCCAACGCTTTCACAAACATAAACAATGGCTTGCTCCAACGCCTCTTAGGGAAATCGGACTACAGTCTACATAGACGTGTATTGCGTAACGAAACGAAGACACACTTGCACTTATGTAACTATTAAAGAAAAAAATTGAAATGTTACCGCCTTTTATGAAGAATTTTCTTTATATACAATTGTAAAACACGTTGAAATATAGTGAGTTAAAACCCGACGATTATTTTGTGATTATCCTGTACTTCATCCAGATAATATAAAAAGAAAGTTATTAGAGCACTTTTATTTAGGCTTTGTGTCGTGCACAGTTAAGTGAACTGAGCTATTAGCTAAGCTATGAGCTAAGTCGAATTTATTACTTAACAGGTGAACAAATACTCTGATATGCTCAGCGAATTCAACAATTTCAATTTGAGTCGCGGACAGTTTTCTGCTCTAGATATCACACTCTGACGACGTTTGTATAGATCGCGGTGGCTTGGTGGTAAGATCTCCGATTTAGGCGGGAGGGTTGCAGGTTCTCAACCCCGTAACCTTTCGGTCCCAAAGCCGCGGCCTTACTACCAGGTAGAGAGAAAAACGTCAATAGATCTCGGCTTGATGACGTTACATCGAACTTCTTCTAGTTGGTGTGACGTAGAAGATTGGAGAGGGGAGTGCCAGCTCAGGTGTTGTATTCGTCATTTGGCTACTGAGGTTCAAAATGACGATGTTTGCGGGAAAAAAGTCCTCGCTTCAGAAGGGGAAGTTAATGTAACTAAGCCAACGCTGAAGATGCTTGTGGGTCAGGTATTTCGTTAAAATTGCGTCACTAATTTAGCATTTCAAAATGAAGTTCATCAATACTCTGTGCAAAAATTGCATTTAAAAACAATTAATTTTTAAGCGCACCAATACATGCATTTTGAACATTTATAAGTGTAAAATGTTTTCTTATAATACTTCAGCGCGTGATGAAGTATTCTCTAGCGCATGTATAATTCACAAGTTTCATATCCAAATTCGGATGTAATAGACACAGGAATAAAATGCGTGCCTTGTGCTTCTGTATTTTATACAGTGTGTTTACAGAATTTTAGGAATAAAAGCTGGAATTTTGTTTATTATATTGATATCTCATCAACATCTCAAGCTCTGTGTAACAGCTGAAAATACAAATGTGAGTGTTTCTCACCTCTGAGGAAATAAGATAAATCCTAATTTCTTAAATGAGTTAACACACAGCCTACAGACCTTCAATATATGTAGTTTTCGATCAATTTCAAATCAAAATGAAAATAAAAAAAATAAAGAAAACTATTTCTAAGTAGTTTTGAGCGAAGCTCGCACTCACATACACAAATACAGAATTCCTCATTCAGTAGATATATTATCTCACATGATACTAAGCAGATTCTGTCTAATTAGCATGCAATTATAAGAATGCAAATTATTTTGGTAGCTTTTTTAAAATAAAGTTTCATAGCCACACTTTGCTGAATATTCCAAAGACCAAAACTTAGAAGAAAGGAATGTACAGATTTGTCGCTTGATAAATTTCAAATCAAAATGAAACAGAGAAAAAAAATTATGTTGCTTCGCATGAAGTTCGGTTCTCATCCGAGAATCGAACCTATTTTCCTCAGTTTCTTCAACAAAAGGACTTGCTGAACTTTGAATTTCATCCGAGATTTTTTGATCCCTTAAAAAAGAGCTTTTAAATTTGAAATTTCATCCGAGATTTTTTGATCCCTTAAAAAAGAGCTTTTTAAATTTGAAATTTCATTCGAGATTTTTTGATCCCTTAAAAAAGAGCTTTTTAAATTTGAAATTTCATCCGAGATTTTTTGATCCCTTAAAAAAGAGCTTTTTAAATTTGAAATTTCATCCGAGATTTTTTGATTCCTTAAAAAAGAGCTCTTTAAATTTTAAATTTCGTCCCAGATTTTTTTCTTGCTTAAAACAAGGCATCTTAAAATTCGAAATTTATAGACTACCTCTTGCTTTTTAACCCTTTATGTCCCAAATTAATTTACCAGCGAATTTGCAATTTTATCTTTGAACTATTAGATAAGTTATCAGGCAGAATAACCCCAGGAAAGAGAAAGAAAACTTTTTTAATTAATTAAAATAACTTAATTAATTAAATTAACAATTTTTTTAAATTCCTGCCTTCAACTGCTATCTACTGCTTGCTGTTGGAACTAGCGTATTTCAGCGTATTTTTGCGAATTCCGCCAAGGAAAAAGGTCATAATACAAAGATATAAGCGTGATAAAAGTGGGACTTTAATGTCCCGTCAGGACATAAAGGGTTAAACTTTCAATTTCAACCGAGATTTTTTTTAATTATTATTATTTATTTTCTTTTCTCAAACTTTCTTCTCTCTCACACCTTCTTCGGGAGTATAAATTATCTTGACCCTTCTTTCATCGGAAATATTTAATAACCCCCAAATTTAAAAATAAATAAGAAAATGAAGCATTAATTACTGGTTTTAAAAAAGGAAATTTTATTTTTTACCATGAATCTATAGATTTTAACAATTTTCAAGTCAAATGATTTTACTAACAATTTTTGTTTACAAATATTGTGTAATTTCAAAGAAGTCGACTTTTTGAAATTTTTGTTAGCTCAAATATTGTCCTACGCACAATTTCTGGTCACGACGCACGGTTTTAGAAGCCCTAAATATAAAAAAATGTCGAATTTTTGCGCTATTTTTAAAGTTTTCACGTAGTAACTGTAATGAAATTCTGATGTCAAGTTTTTCGGATTATTTAAAAATTATATGCATTTGCTTCGTAAAAATAAGTGAATGACAATAAAAGAGTAAGTTGATATTTTTAATTATTATCAATTTGTTTGAAAATTGTGGATTTGACTGGCCATAGATCTATTCCAAAGAAATGATAAAAAATTAGGACATTTGCTCAAAATATTTGGTTTGAATCGAAATGTTTTTAATTTCCCATTTGCCAAACTATCATTAACATCATTCTTTTCCAAACGCAAATTCGCAATAAGTTTATTTCCATTATATATTCAGTAAAAATATGCTTAAAAAATCTATGTTTGAATAAACTAATCATTATATATGCAAGCATTTCATTACTCATCGCACAACGATCTGAAAACTAGGACAATTTTGATTGAAGGTCCACATCAGTACCTGACCAAAGAATTGAGCCAGGGATATTCAAACGCAAACAAAATTGACCTCTCCACTTATAAAAATACATACTTCTCATGTGAATATTAAAACTTCAGAAGGAAAAAAGAACAAGAAGAAGAAATAGATATTCTCTTATTTCCAAAACATTCTTTTGAGCAAGCAGCCCACTGCATCTAAAAAAACTCTCGACTTTATTATTATTAAACTTCCAGCACACAAACCTTAGCGTTATTTTAATTATAATCATCCGCCACATAAACCTTCTCCTTCGCAAAATTCTGTTCTTTTCTGAGCGGAGGAACTCGACCATTGTGGAGCGTACCAGAAATACCAGTTTAGAAAAGCGGTCGACTTATGAAACAAATTAAAACGAGCCGACCCTCAGAAACACCCTCACCTTTTCTTCTTCCGAACAAAATAAAATAAAAAAATTAAAAATTAAAGAAAAAAATGAAAGGACAACAGAAAGCAAAAAAATGGAGGATTCAAAGGCAAAGGGAAACTTCTTTTATCGGCGCGATAACAAAAGCTTGACCATTGCATTTGGCAGACGACACCCAGCCCAGGGGTCGCCCAACAATGCCTCGCGTCCCCCCAAAATAAGCAAAGCAACCGATTAAACGTCAGTCTTCGCACCTGGAAAGAAATAATAACCCTTTTTTCATGCTTTTTTCTTCCTTTTGATCTCGGAAGAAGACCATTTGAGAGGAACGTTTCGAGTTTTATTACATTTAATGAAAAGGAGGGGGTGGGGAGGAGTGGACCCCTTTCAAGATGAGTGGATGAATGAAACTGTGGAGAGCCCTAATTGTAGAGATTCGTAAGAGGGTGACGCCCGTGTGTCAACCGCCACGCGAGCCGACCTCTTCTTTAAGGCTGGGAGATTTCATGCAAGCACGTGGTCTTATGGTCTCGGATTAAAGTTGCTCAAATAAATACTTTTTTTTATTTATTTCGCAACAAGGAATATTAATAAGATTTGATTTTATTCGAAACATCAGTGGTATTAAAGAATTTTATTGTCTTAAATGTGGATAGAAAGGAGTACCTTTCGAAGAAGCTATCAAAGATTGAATGATTTGATAAAAATGCAATTTATATATTTCTTATTATAGTAGTTTTGAGTGTGGTGGCATTGAATTCTAAATTGCGTGATATAATAGAAAATAGTATTGAGTAGATTTTTTTACAGACTGGTGCGTGAAATGATAGAAGTGCGGCGAATCCAAGATTTGGTTTGTTCGGACGAGGTCATAAAAATTTGTATCATCGTGAGAATGTCAAACTCATGGCTTATAAACAAAACATTTTAACTTTACAGACTTTACTCACCTGGCATAAGAATCATAAGGAACACTAAAATATTTTCGATAATTTAATAAAAAACACAATGAAATAGCTAGCCAAAAATTGTTTTCGAGCGCGTCAACGTTACAAGTAGGAGTGGAATGACTACAAAAGTGGGAAAATTTTCGAGCCTGTCAAGCCAGGAAGCAATGTTATCAGTTTAAAAAAAAAAAAAATAGAGATAAACAGCCGTAGTGATTTTAAATAAAATCAAGAATCCTGGTTTAGCTTGGGGGAGGGGGGGATTGCAATAGCACCTCCTTGGATTCGCCACTGGAAATTATCAAAGTTGAATCGGTTGATTATGATAAAACGAGATCGTAGTGAAACAATTTCTGATGTTTGGTGGTTTCAAGTTCTAAATCTGCTTGCTAACTATATATCATTAGAATAGGATAGAAAATAATGACAGAAGAGTGGAAAGAAAAGAGTATCTATTGAAAAAAACTACTGTTTGGAATCAGTTGATGAAACTAATATTTATATATATTTTTTACAATAGTTTTCAGCATTTAGTGGCCTAAAGTTCGAAACTTTTTGCTACCTATATCGGAACTTTTTAAAAGGAAGTGTTAAACAATATTTGGTGATCAAATTCAGCAAATAGTTAAGTGTCCTAAAGTGCGGGTTGTTAGATAGATAATTTCTGAGAGAGCTAATTCTCTAGTGTAAAATAAAACTCAAATTCAATAATACCCAATAGCTGTGAAGTAATTTTGATGTTCTAGCTGATTGATATGCCTTCTAACTTCCTTTGGGAAAACGCATCTCGTTTTTTGAAGTGAAGACTAATAAAAAAATAACTGATTACATTACGAAAATTAATATCTTGATTCTGTTTTATTATTTTTATCATCACCAACATTATTTAACATTGGACAAAAGAGCACATTTAGTATTTTGTGTTTATTCAGAGTGCAGTTCAAAAATCATTTGCATGATTTCTTCATTAGGTCAAATATTCAGTTGACGTTAATTATCCTTATGAGTTCTATAATTAGATTTATTATATTTTTAATTTCTTTTCACAATAATATATTTTTTTAAATAATAACAGTGCTCCCGAAATGAAGCAATAAAAGATTTTTAGAGCTTAGGATACAGCAAATTATAGTATCACCAATTTTTGAAATCGAAAATGTAAGAATACGCGAGTTGTCTACTTCTCCTAGATGGAGGAGGAAATTATTTATTGAGATGAATAAATAATTATTCCGGAATTTATACAGAGGAATTTATTTATTCTACCACAATGACAGAAAATCTAATCTCTGTATTAATTTTCGTCAATGTTATAATTTTTTTTTCATTACAACATTCTCCACCATCTATAAAAACTTGCAAGAGTTCTTCTCTTTTTTTTAAGTCAGTCTATTATTTTTTCCGCGCCATTTTTGACTACATCTGGAAAATAAAGTTGGGAAATACGCTGAAAGGCAGTTTGGATTTTGTGACATTCTTAAACAATCTCACCTGAGTGAAACACGGAAGGCAGTTTGGATTTTGTGACATT
>BGPR01004807.1:55805-104747 GCA_013235015.1 Araneus ventricosus
CCTGAGTGAAACACGGAAGGCAGTTTGGATTTTGTGACATTCTTAAATGATCTCACTGTCTTCTACATTCCATGAAGCGATAAGAGATTCCCCATTATTATAACACGAATTGAAAGAAGCCGTTTATAAGAACGCCAGAGGGATAATTAATGATAGATGAATAGGACCTTCGAGATACAAAACTCAGTGAGCAAGGGGTTATCAGTGCGATCATTTCCACTGGTAACCTTGTCGGCCTGCGGATAAGCTATAACCTAATCTACAATTTGGAACACTTTGAGAGTGCACATCATCCTTGTTATTACAGTTACTGTACGGCCTTGCAGCTTTTACTTTCCCAGAACAAGGTCGCTTTGAGAGACGATTTCAAAACATTTATATTAAAGCTGAAAAATAAATTTGTATATAAAGCTGAAAAAAAGTATAAAATGATTTCAGAGCATTACGCTTATAAAATTTCTCCAGTCAAAATCGTGTACTAAATATTTCTCGCAAGTTATATTCAACTTTCCATGTGTTTATTTAGTTTATTTCATTATTTTCTTCTACTTTCACAAAACAGCAAAAATAATAAAAAAAACCCACTTTATTAAATGCTAATTTTTAATGCTTTTGTTTTGTTTTTTATCGTCGTGTTCTTGCTAATTTCTAACATCATTTTTTTTTTAATGTCGAATACCCTTCTTTGCGGAACTATAAGAAACCAATGTTATTATTATTATTTTTTTTAACAATATGAGTATTCAGATAGGAAAAGATAAAGCTTATGGACAAAGTATGAAGAACATTTTTTTAAAATAAATTAGATTTAGGGAACAAAACTTCAATTAAAGAATAAAGTTTAGTTTTAAAGAGACTGACTATATCTATAAATGGATAGAACAAAACAAAGAAAGCAAGGCAACATAATGGCGAAAACTCTCTTCTCTACATCATCAGGTGTCAAACCGTTGAAGCAGAGTTTCAAAACGGACTTTTTTCTGTATAAGGGCAGGATTTTAGTCAAAATTAGCCAAAATTTTGACCCAGAAAGTCCGAAAGTGGAATGGAAAAGAACATCCTTCAGAAATAAAGTGTAGTAAAGATCTACATTTTTTCGAAATTATATTTTAGTTTTATTTCTTTTGTTGAATGATGATTTAGAAACGTCATTGCTTGACTTTGAGAAATTTTCTTAAATTCACATCAAACATGTGACAACATGAAACAATGACAACATGTGGCAATGTGAGAAACATGAAACAAATGTTCAACATTTAATAATCCAAAATAAGTCGTAATTTCAAAAACAAAACTGTAAAGATAAAAATTCTCGTTCTTCTTGGGAAGGAGATATCACTGAAAATAATAATAATAATAATAATTGTAGGAATCTTACATAAAAGTCTTATAAGATAGAAAAAATTAATCCATCGAGTTAAATTATAATGAAAAAAATGGATCAACATGTTTAGTGAAACTAAGTTAAGTAGAAAATGCAAGATTTGAAAAAGACACAAAACTTGAAATGCTTAAAAAAATATTCTAAATAAGGATGGAGAAGTTAAATCACATTAAGGTTGTGATGTTTCATGATACGACAGTGGTTAGAAGTGGCTACTATGGTATTTTATTTTACCATAGCAGTTTATTCTATGACGCAATGGTTGTTTCAAAAGCCATAGTAGGTGGCAAATTTGCATCTAATGGAATAATATTAATTCTCAGAACCTTTATTTTTAGATATAGCTCTGAAGAAAGGTCTAATAAACACGAATGAGGAGCTTCCGCTTGCTTAATTTCAGCATAAAGGCCGGTAGAATCAACAACAAAAGGTGGCTGCGTGAGCAGCAAAGAGAACAAATGAAGGCGACTCTCGAATTAATTTCGGAAATGACAACAAACCGTTTTGCGGTAATTCGAGGTGAGAGAACTCTCTGCATCTCAGGAATGCGATCATTATCATCATGACGATTTTCACACGTCCTCTTCGCACGAAGATCCCGCAATTTATGTGCTCCGGAGCACGATTCCCGAAGACCCCCCTCCGAGGGAAGCCACCCCCGCCGTCCCTTCACTTGAGTTCTGCGGAAGCCGCTTTCCCAGAACACCAGAACCGTTGTGTGCCAACGTCCGTTTTTTCCCGAAGAGTCGCGGCATTAGCATAAAACGGCTTGCCTTATCTCTCGGCTCTGAGTTCCCAGCTTTGCAGCTGAACTGCCTCTGAGTTCATTAATATGCAGGCGAAAGTGAGCGACTCCGTGTCTCCTCCCCACACCTGGAACTCCGGTGTTTGTCCACCCAGGTAACCGGTTGCCAGAAATTAAGAGGGTAATGATGAAATAAATAGCAAAATGGCAAAAGCAGACAGAGGAAGGGGAGTTAAATTGTAGGTAACTGGATGTCACGAGACGATGGCTATGGGGTCTTCCTCGAGATCCAAAGACACATTTTTACTTTGTCTTGAGGTGGTGGCAGGCAAGGTGATGGCAATTTAATCGAGTAAACTAAAGTAAATGTCAAATCGTTTCTAAAACCTTTATGTGCAAATAAATATTTTCGCTTTCTCCAATACGAAGTGTAGAAAGAGAAAGTAATCGTATATATATAAAAAAATCGACTTCAAGATTTTGATGATTTTCCGAGTTGTAGAGCTTCCTGGGGAATAAAAAAAAAATTGGAAATTATGCCTTTCTGTCTGTGAACGCAATAACTGAAAAACAGAATGAACTAGAAAGACGATATTTGGTATCTGGTCACTGCACCAAATTTTCCTTATCTCTTTCAGATTTTCGACGAAATCCACCAAAGTGAAAAGAAGATCTCCCTAGCTCCGCAAAAAAAAAGAAACTTTGGGAATTAAGTGTGTGAAATTTGGCATCTTGTCTTTCCACCACAACTGTAGACCTGCACGAAATCTTGGACAAAATCCACCTAAATCTGTCTGTCGGTCTGTCTATTTGTGTGTATCTGAACGCGATAATTCAGAAACGAACGAGCTAGGGCACACACAAAGCGTCTAATTGTCTAAGTTTAAAAGAAAGTCCAAAGAAAACAAACACTTCCTGCTAGTTTATAAAGAAAATTCCGAACTGCTGGAACTGGACAGCTGGAATCTATGCAGGAAAGTATAGCGATGAGTAATTCTAGCACTGAAAGTCCTGAAATATTGTCTTATTAAGGCTCGCTCTATTCACAAGCCTCCTACCATCGGGAATATTCGCCAGTTAAGTGCATAGAGCGATATTAGAAGTTAGCCTGAAGTACAGAATATCCTCACATCCCATCCTCGTATATGAGGTGATCCACCTGTTTTTTTAAAGAGAGTCTGTAATGAGGATACCAGATGAATCAGGGATGTAGTAGAGCCGGATCGCCGTTCCAGTACTGCTTTTTTTTGACGAGTAATAAATAAGAAAAAATGTTGAAAGCATCTTTAAAACAGAGCAATTTTTGTCACCCAGGTGAGAGTGTTCCGGCACTGCTCTTAGAGAGTTCCGGCACTGCTCTTAGAGCGTTCCGGCACTGCTTATTTTGAAGCTACACCACTGAGATGCATGAACTTTCCCCCTTCTTTATACGCAACAATAAGGTTAAGGATGGTAAAGATTGATTTAAATTTATATAAAGTTTCAAAAAATGAAAAATACAGTTCGATTTACCGGCTAGGATCGATTTTTTGAGTTTCCGAGACCTCGGTTCATACAGACCCGGATAATCGAGGTTCTATTACAATTTAATTCATGATCAGGTATTATATAAATAAAAGCTAGGATTATCTAATATTGATCACTATGACACTAATCTTCCTCTAACTAAAAATTTGTAAATTTTTATTAGCCATTTTATTGCCATATAAATTAAAATACAGTTCATGCGCATTGGTAATATAATTATATTCAAGCTTAATAGAATAAGCATCTGCAATTCATTTCTTCCTAATTAAACTGGATTGGTAAATCATATATTGGCATCAAAAGTGCTCATAAAAATGTGGGTCTTTGACCACCTGCACTAGTTAGCAATGCAGGAAAAAGAAATTGCTCTTCCTAATGATCTCGCTGAAAAGGTTAGGGGGAAGAAAAACACCAAACAGTAACGAGAGTTATAATCACGTTATGAAATCAGATCGGTCCATATGAATTTGATATGAAACAAATCAAAATAACGCCGGAAGGCAGAGAATTTTCAAACTGTCTATTGTTGAAGAGAATCCAGTCCACCACTGTTGGCTTCTTGCGGCAGAAAAGTAATTCACGGTTTTGTTTTTCTAATCCAATCAGCTCTTCCGATGTGTGTCAGGTGCTGTCTGCCGCAGGGGTGGTTGGGACACGTCCATTCCGTGCAGCGGTGATTTGGTGCACTCAAATCACGATCCACTGACACTGCAAGGCGACGTCTGTTAGCACGTCGTCCACCAAAGTGGTCAAGCTTCAGTCCAAAAAGAAGGAACTTCGTAGTGCTGTGAAGGTATTTTGGTGTGTTAACACACAGTTGGAGTTCAGTTTTTAAAAAAGGTTTCCTAAATTTCAGAGGCTCCACATAAAGAATTTCGTAAAATTATGTGCTGTAAGATTTCGAGTACAATAAATTATATAAAAGAAGAAAAATATGAAAGAAGAAGTGAAAGAAAAGTAAAGCAACAGGGGTATAAGCAACAAATGTTGTAAGGTTACAAGTAAATTAACAGCAGAATATTTATTGAAATTTTAAAA
Organism: Araneus ventricosus; assembly: GCA_013235015.1. Taxonomy (NCBI): domain Eukaryota; kingdom Metazoa; phylum Arthropoda; class Arachnida; order Araneae; family Araneidae; genus Araneus; species Araneus ventricosus. Next base: position 60,500 of record BGPR01004807.1, read on the forward strand.
AAAAAAACCGCATTTTTCTCATAACAAAGTGTTTTGCTTAATTTTCTTACTTCAAAAATAATAACTCAAATCCTTCTATTGGACTGTTTCTAAATTTTATGAGCATTTTCTGTTTATCTATCTATTTTCTATATATATATATTTCTAGACACTCTATTAGAATAATTTATAGTGTAAAATCTTTTTTAATTTTTTGTCTGATATTCAAAAAAAATAACATTAACAATTTGCTGAAAATCTTATAATAATTATTTCATTATCTCTAAAATCTTTATTCATAAAATTTGAAAATTATGATGGATACTCTAGTCTTCTAGTCCTCTAGTAGTACTAGTTTTATTTGATATAGTGCAAAAATTATCTCTCTAGCATTTTTGAAGTTTTTGGAATCTCGTATGAAAACAGTTTAAACTCGGGATTTTTGTAAAATAATAGCAACTAAGAAACAAAAACAATACTCTATATAAATATAAAAAACATATTGTTCTGTTTCTATATCATATCTTTTTTTAAGTGCTTGGAACTAATACAGTTATACCTTAAACTAAAAATAACTGATATGAGCGTTATTGAAGTATAAAGAAACTCAAAATGAAATTTCAGAAATTCGCTCGCTCTTCTACTAAATCTATTTTAAAAATCCAGTTACCGTACTCGACAAAGTACATTAGCAACTTTTCCACATAGGGTATGTATTGAGAAATATTTAAAAACATTGCTCAAAAAACATGACAGAAATCATCCTCATTATTTTGTCTTTTGGATTTGCAATATCTGTTTGCAGCTGCTGAAACGCAGCTGAACTTCATAAAAATTATTCTTAAATATTTTAATTGTACATTTAGAAAAATTCAACTGCCAATTAAAGGTATCTTGCTTTTAAATCAGGAGTAGTTATCAAAGACAAATTAAATAAATCTTACTATAAATAAAAATCATCGTATGTGTACATGTTTCCCATCTTCTCTTAGACCACAGACCAGTTTGAACCAAGTCCAAGACAATTACTACTTATTAACTCAGCAAATCTACTATGGGTGTTAAACATCCCTACCGTAACCGCTGTGGAAAGGGTGAAAACCTTAAAGCATTATAAAAATTTTAAAAGTTGAGATATTTGGGAATATTCTAGAATATTTTCGAACACTATTAATTTTTGGGAATTTCTGGAACTTCCTAAAAATCTCTAGAACAGTTTAGAGGTATCTTGCTTTTAAATAATGAGTGGTTATCAAAGACAAATTAAATAAATCTTACTATAAATAAAAATCATCATATGTATATTCCCCATCTTCTCTTAGATCACAGACCAGATTGAGCCAAGCTCAAGACAATTATTACTTATTAACTCAGCAAATCTACTATGGGTGTTAAACATCCCTACCGGAACCTCTGTGGAAAGGGTGAAAACCTTAAAGCATTATAAAAATTTTGAATTTTGAGATATTTGGGAATATTCTAGAATATTTTCGAACACTATTACATTTTTGGAAATTTGTAGAACTTCCTAAAAATATCTAGAACAGTTTAGAGCATTCCAAATCAGTTTCAAATATTTTTGAACATTATTGCATCATGGAATACTCTAACACATTATACAACATTATATAAATTTTTGAAAATAATAGCTCTTTCTACACGTTTCAAAACTACATTCTACACGTTTTATCATTCTGGAATATTCTAAAAGTTTTTAGAAAATTCTGGAACTTTTGAGAATATGATAGGATTTTTTCGAGCACTGTCACATTTGGGATATTTCTAGAACTTACTAAAACTTGCTACAACATTTTGAACATTCCAGATCATTCTGCAACATTATTTTTAACATTCTTTTTAACTGGAGCTTATAAACCAATTTGGAATTTTCGGAATCAGTAGGAGATTTAAAATTAAATCAATTTAAGAATTAAACTAAAATTGCATATATTTGTATATAGCACATTTGTACTTATTTGTATTGTTCAATTAGTTATTGTAATGTACACATTGTTTGAAAGTTTAAAATATGTCTTCAGACTTCTCCATTTTTCATTTAGACCATACCATTGTAAGGTAAAAAAAGAAGCTAGATTGGAAAAGTGAAATTCAACAAAAAAAGAATGCATAGGAGATTTATATTCGGTACGAGAATTAAGAGATAATTGTTGTCACATACTTTTGTCACTTGTTAGTGACAGTTTTTGTTGCTGAAGAAACAAAAGACATGGATGAGCCAATGAAGAAATTATGATCCCGAACAACTCCAGATATGTGATCTAGTAAGGAATTAAATTGCTTAAGTCAGACATAGAAGAAAAAAAACGAAAGTATAAACGTATTATAATATACGCGTATGCTACTGATACTAAAGACGGCGATCTCGTTTCGAGATATCCACTTTCTCGCTTTACTTAAGCCAATATCTGGAAAATAAATGTCTAACTTGGCCTATTAGTTAAAATTTATCGCCAAATCGCCTTCCATTCCCGCCATAAAAAATGTCGAAATCGGAGACATAAAAAACGTCGCTTTCCTCGAAAAAAGCCATCCGAAATGTCGAAACATCGAATTAAGCGAGTTAAATTAAAAGAGGCAAATTCCATCCCCTGATCAAACAGCGGTGGCAACGGGGCGACATTAAAAATGAATACAATTTTATAAATCTGCTGAACAAAGTCGTGGGCTGGGAATCGTGACCGTCGCTGTTTACCCAATCTAGACGTATTTCGGGAAGGCCCGTACGAAAACATATTACCGCTCAGCTCTTTTATTGGCTCATTAAATGAGGTAATCGGTAATCTCCACGAGATACTCTATTTCCAGAAATGGAATAAATTTGTAGCTCGAGTGGATGGAGTAAGAGCGCACAATGGCTGGAACAATGCAGGATTTAGTTATTGTACTAGCTGTACTAACTTTAGAAGTCTTTCTCAGTTGTGTTTGGTAGCTCAAAATGAAATGGGGTCCTCCCTCGGATCACTGCACAAAATACTTGGTAATGGTCCTGAAAAAACAAGTTGAAACAAACATATCATGCTTAACGAACAACACCACTTACTTCAAGTTTTGAAATTTCAAAGACGAAGAAAAAAAATGACGAGAGCTTTTTTTTCAAACAGCCCTGTGTTAAGACGTAGGACTGACTACTTACTCAGTGTGACTCTTTGTTTCTCGAAGTTTCTTTAAAATTTCAAGTTTAATAGTTTTTTTTTGTAACTTCTTTTACCCTTTACCTCTAAAATACTAGGTTGTTGTCTTTGCTATGTAGTTACAGGTATCGAGGATCGCGTCACCAATTCATGTATTGCCCAACTTTACGCAGTGGTCTGAACCACAATTCGGTTTCAATTTTTTTTTGTAACTTCTGTTGTTACCCTTTATATCTAAAATAAGACATTCGTTATGTTTTAACATATGATTGGAGATATGAGGATCTCCATACCAAGTTTTGCGGCGTTTGGTGTAGATCAATTTCCTCCCTGAGGCCAATGGGAACACAGTCCTCATAGACAAATTTTTTCCACCAACAATAACGAATACTTCTGAATTTTTTTCAGATCTGATATAAAGAGATCGCATGTTTCTGGCAGAGGAAAAAATTCAGAAATATTCGTTATTGGTTGCAAATATTTTTCTTTTATTCTTTAGAATATCAAAATTGAGATAGGTGGTATGTTGCTGTGATCTGTGTATCTTGCACAACCAGATGGAGTGTTCTTCTTTGTTTTCCATATTGCTTCAAGAATATAGTGCATTTTGTGTTTAGTTTCGTCGTACGGTGAAAGAATTGAGCATAATTTTGGACTTAACGTTGACTTGAATCCAAAATTTGGCATTGACCTAGCCACCAATTTAGTGCGAAGATCACTTCTGGAATACATTATTCTAGAATACTTTTTGTTATTGAAAGAACTACTTTTAAATGGGTTACGAATATTGTAGATTTAATTCTTTGGTTTGTCTTGACCTAAGTTCACCTTGATTCTTCATATTTTTCACACTTATTTCTTCACCCCCTACTATTTTTCACTCCTTATTTCTGTCACCCCCTACTATTTTTCACACCTTATTTCTTCACTTACCTCTTTTTTCACACTTATTTCTGTCACCCTACTATTTTTCCTCATCCTTATTTCTGTCACCTACTATTTTTTCACACCTATTTCTGTCACCCCTACTATTTTTCACACCTTATTTCTGCCACCCCTACTATTTTTCACACCTTATTTCTGTCACCCCTACTATTTTTCACTACGGCTGGTTTTGTTTAAGATATAGCTTAGTTCTGTTTTCAAAGAAAGATCATTTCATATTTTTTTTCTTGTTGCTTAATTGTTAACTACTTAATGCAGATGTAGAAAAGAAAGATTCGAATGACTTAAAAAAACAAAAAGGAGACAGTTTCCGAAATAATCAAACTGTCTCAAACTAAGTTTTCTCATTCCTCTCACGTTAAAAGGTAACCCCCCTCTTTATACACTTTATACATAATTTCAATCAACTGACGCACCATTCATTAATTGCTGGTATCCACAATCTTTACCGAAAATATTCCATTGGATAAATGAAAATTCACTAAGCTACAACGAAACAAAACAAACTTGCCGAAAATTGAAAGTTTTTAACCATCCGGACTCGACAAATCCTTCTCTATTATGCAAGCCCCAAAATTTATTGTACAGAATGGATTAATTGTCTTGACTTCAAGAAAAAAGACATCCTAGACATCTTCTTCTAAAAGGACAAAAGAAGTTTCATTGCGATAAAAGGTAGACGGAAAATTTAGGACCCTCACTGGAGCATCCGCCCAAATCCATTCCCACACAAAAGAGGCAGACAAAAAGTCTCTGCTCCGCCGTAGCTTTTCGGTCGTAGATATTCTGCATTTTCTGTATCATCTGCACAGGCGGAGCCGCATCCGAGCATTAAGGAATCCATATAAAACGTGATCCGTGGCACGTGGATGTCCGGCACAATGGCGGAGAGCATTAGCATCCGACTCCGGTGCTTAACGAGACGTCTCTATTTCGGATCATAAAGCCCAAGCGAGGTAGGCGTGATTATGTTGTAAATATGCCACGAAAACAGAACCGTTAATTTTTTTTATCCCTCCCTCTCCGTGTCTTGCTGGGAATTGAGAAAAAGTTATCCAAGAGGTGTACCGTCGAGCGCCGCTTTTTCAACTGGTTGAGACGTAGTTTCGGGATCCTGGTGCTTTTTGAAATATGGGCTAATCTCTGCATTGAAATGCGTGCTTGTTTTTAAAGGAAGGTTTGTTTGCTTCCTCCTTATTGCTATAAGTAAAACGTGGACACAGTTAAAGCAAAACTATGAAAACTTTCCTTTATTAAAAAAATTTAACTATAATGAGTGAGTGGAATTGTCCATACTATTATTTTCTGTCTGGAATGCTCTTCTTTTTACTGACTAACTGAATACATTTTTTTCGTCTTTCATTAATTTACTTTTTAAAACATTGATAAACGAAAATTTTAGTTTACATTTTGGACCATTGGAAATTTTACAGATAAACATAACATTTAAAGTTTTTTCAATGTTATCAAAATTACTTAATAAAAATACGGACAAATGAGTTAAAGTTGTTTTTTTTTAAAAAAAAGCACTTTGCACGGTTCTTAAATTGCAATGCCATTATGCATTTATATGCTATATAAATTAATAAAAGATGCACAGATTCAAATACAGAACATGGAATATGAAAAATAAAAACCATAATTTTTAAATTAAAATGATGACCGAAACTCGCAAATGGTAATAATAACAAGGACACAACTCTATGCAAAGTTCTAAAGAATTAATAATGAAAACTGGAAAATGGAATTTAGATCAGGTGAAATGGAATGTAATGGTAGGAATGAACATTCTTACTTTTATGAGATGAAAAGTATGATGAGAAAAAGCATAGAATTTATGACTTTCAAAAGTTCTGATTTGTTGTTGCTGCACGTAACCATTATGGTCACGGATGTCAATGCAAATTACAAATGCGTAAAAATATTAATATCTCAATATATCTTCTAAAATATATTTCAGGTTTGAAGGAACAGAATAATATTCTCCAGCAGAGAATAAATGCTATTACACGTTTATTTCTTCGTATGGTTATTTTTATTTTATTCTTATTATAGTGCATAAAAAATGCATAAATTGTATATTTATTTCTAAAATGAAAGAAAATGCGGATAAAAAGATAAAAAAAAATGATAAAAGATCATGAACAAATTCCCATGGTCTCCAGACCATTGCATCATCTAGACACGGACTGGTAAAACCTGAAGTTAGCCACGAATTGGTTCATTGACAAATCAAAGAACATAAACTGCAGAATCATACAATAACAAAAGGGAGTAATAAGCTATTCCTAACTATCACAGTTTCCTCTGGCCATAAATCTCCAATTAATTTCTTTCCTGCATTCGAATAAAATTTCACGAACCGTGCTTCAAACGTGACCACTGAGCCCAATTTCAACAACAGCACACCACAGCGAGAAACCATATTACCCAAACGTAATTGAAACGCTAAATTATTGATTCAGAAGGACTATTTCTCGAAGAAAATTATTTCAACGATCAGAAATAACTAGCGGGTGAATTAAATCCTAATTCTGTTAGGCGATCGTGAGATCGAAACAATATCTGATGGGAAAACAGCGGTCAAGTACAAAACATTATAAATATCTTAATATATTTTCTAAAAACAGTTAAATAAATCTAGGTTTAATTTAACAGAAATTATTCCTCCACAGAGAATAATACTAATACACAATTGCTTTCTTTCTTTTTTGCCTGTGCCGATTTTTATTTTATTCTTAATATAGAGCATAAAATTGCATACAATGTATATCTACGTCTGGAACCAAAGGGTATGTTTGGATGAAAGATATTAAACTATTTTCTGCGATCTTCAGACCTAGACATGACTGGAAAAACCTGAAGGTGTCCACGAATTGGTTCATTGACAAATCGAAGAACCCAAACTGCCGAATCATGCAGTAAAAAAAGGGTAATAAAAAATTCTTAACTGCTACAGTTTCCTTGCCATAAATCTCCAATTAATTCCTTTCCTGCATTCGTATAAAATTTCCCGAACCATGCTTCAAACGTGACCACTGAGCCCAATTTCAACAGCAGCATACCACAGCGAGAAACCATATTGCCCAGACGTAATTGAAACATTAAAGTATTGATTCAGAAGGACTGTTTCCCGAAGAAAATTGTTTCAACGATTCAGAAATAACTAGCGGTTGAATTAAATCCTAATTCTGTTAGGTGATCGTGAGATCGAAATAATATCAGATAGGAAAACAGGGGGGAAGGGACTCGAGCAATGCAAGTTCCGGATACACTTTTCAGCCAATAAGGTATTGCCATTGCCTCGAGGCCGCAGATGATTTGTCGGGTGAGGGTTATTGCTTCCAATACTCCTGTTATTGGTGACTTATTGGGAATTGGCAGGTGCTGGCGCAAAAAAAGAGGGACTTGGTGGAGGAAAGCAATCGGGCGAAATCAACAAAGAAAGTGGAGAAGGCTTTCTTGAGGTGTTTGGACAGCTGAAGGCATCTCTGGCAGAAGAGCGGATGTTTCCATCTTTTATAATGAGGACAGGCGGGCAGATGTTTCTGTTCCAAGGAAGAGGGTATTGTTTTAATCTCCGCAAAGGTCAGCACAGAAAAATACTGTAATTGTTATCCCGGAATAAAAAGTGCAACGAAAAGGAGGGAGGATGCGGTGGGATTAATAGGTTCGCTACATTCATTCGCCACTCTGGGAAAGTAGTTCCTTTTTTTCTGGCTTTTTTAATTCTTAAAGCGCAAGGGCAGGCACAGGTAATAATGAAAAAATAGTACCCTCTTCAAGTCTTAGGTCTGAGTTGGAAGGGGGGTATAGCAATCAGGACAAAGGATCTCAGATATTACAAAGGCCTTTTTTGTTCAATTAATATTTTTATGCGATTTTAGTGTTGTTATTTTTATTCTCTGTTGCTAATTTCTTCTTTTTTTTTCTCCTCTCAAAGCACAGGCCTCAGTCTTTTTTAAGAAATAAGAGATGATAACAAAAGGAGAGTTTTAGATATATACGTCAAAAATTAAATAGTGTGTCAAGAAATTCTAAGATTCGCGGAAGCTTGGAGACTGTGCATTGCGCATGTTCTTATATTCCGTTTTGAATTTTAAAATGAAACCTCCAAAATAATAACTATATGTCATTCATTTAATTAGAACTTCAAAAATTAAGTTAAGAATTATAAAAAGTAAGCATTAATAAAACTTTAATATAATACACAAATAAGCAGATTAGAACGAAAAATACAATTAGAATAAAAGCAAAATGGAAGAAAAATGGACAAAGAGCCAAAATGGCGATTCTTCTTCAATTTTCGTTAATTTTTATCAATTATAACTGTCATTCATTTAATGACACACACACAGATGTTTTTTTCTTCTTCGTGATGTTTGTATAGCATATGACCATATAAAACATAATGACACACAAACGATTTATGTGACGCGCAGCAGTTTCCAGCTCAAGAAATAAACGTTGAAAATATCTTTTATTTGCTAAAAGATTCAGCTAAATAATATATTGATAAAATTTTAACATAGGATAAGTTTTGGGGAGGATATCTTCTAAAGAAAATAACTACGTTTTATGTGCGTTACGATCTTTTTAAATACAGAAACAGTAGCTCAACAAAGTATACTGAAATTTATTTTTTACTATTTTTTCTCTTAAAAATAATTGCTTATGTTTTGGCATGACCCAGCAACATACATGATAATGATAGACGCGGAAAATTTTATTGTAAACTTCAATCACAATTCCTTATTTTCAAGTCTTTTAATTACGAAAAAACCAGAGGTTGCCCGCAAATAAAATTTTTTATTAGTGCGTTAGTGATTTTTTATTACCTTGTTCCACAAAAATTATGTATAGTATCTATAATTTTTTCATGAAAATTTAGAAGAATTTTTTTAATAGAATGCATGCAAGCCTATGCATGAGTATCTAAATATTTGTAAAACTTGTGCATTTTACGTCTATGCTTCCTTTTATTACGTCCAAATGTAATAAGGTATTTTTAGTTATGAATGCTCAAAGTTGGTTGAAAATTTTAATTGGAAAATTAAAATTTCTGTTCACCATATTTTAAACAAATAAGATTCTTATAGAATATAGTCTTTTATCTGAAGAACATTACACATGTTTAAATGCATCGAAAATTATTACCATATTTATAACAAAGTTTCTTTAACATGAAGACATAATAAGCACTTAAGAGTTTAATTTATAGCTGAAATAAAAAGTTAAATTAGCATAACTAAAGCTATACTTTAAAAAAAACTATTTTAAGTCTTAATAAAGATATCAAACACATAAACGGTAACTGGATAATGAAAACAATATGCGATAAAGAAGGGGAATAAATTATGATATTAATAGAAAACTTCTTCCCGTTTTTTCCTGCTTGATGCTACATTTGAAAGCGAAGCAAACATTAAAAAGAAATCGAATTATTATTCTTTTTACAGCCCGGATTTTCAAATAATAATTCATGCAGGATGTTACAGAGGATCTAAATACTATAAAGTAATGAAAAAAGAATGAAAAATCTTGTAAAGAAAAAGTAGCTTTATTTAAGCAATTTAAACTGAAACAATAATGAATTCAGTGGAAGCAGTTCAGTTTGCAAGTGATATACAAAAATTGCTTTCAACAATCTGGGATCGGTAAAATAATTAGCGAAAGGCAGTAGCGATTGAAATAATTTTTTTTCTGTTAATAATTATACAAATGTGAGGTTATACCTCTTTCTTGTATTTGAGAGAAAGCCAGAGTTTAAAATAAACGCAAGACCAACTCTTTTATAAAATATTATTCTTGAAATAAAATGTCTTGTAACTTAAAAAAAAAAATTCCTAAATAATCCCAGAAGTTTCATGAAAGAGGTTTGACACTTATTCCGATCTGAAGTTTGACACAAGAGAAATAATTTCTAGAAATTCAAAATGCAGATAAAAAAAATGTATAATTTCGCGAAATATATGCGACACATTTCATTGTAGTTAGAACGTTCTTTGAATTTATCAATATAAAATCAGTTAACCTTTAAGTAACTCTTAATAAAATTTTAAAATGCATAACTTTAAACAAGGCAATAATTTCAACAGACAAGAATTTCGTAACAAACTATTTGTCATAAAACAGATGCATCTAATTTTTTAAATGAATTATGCGCATTTTAAGAATCGCAGTGAACTGTTTATAAGCCGTGATATGTTGCAGTATAGTATAAAGAATTGTGGAGCATTCTTTATCAAAAATAATATATTTATTGGACGTCTACCACAGCACAAACATGTAAAAGAAACACATACACTTAGACCAAAGGAACATCACCCCGCCCTGCCTAAGCAACCGGGTAAACAACTGAAAGACCGGCCGTTGCAACAGATAGTCAGGCACTGAGGTTCCTGCATAATAGCCCCCATTACGAGCGGATCATGCAGCAACCCCCGTTTTACCGGGGTACGACATGTCGTCGGAGATGGTCCCAAAGAGCCACACCACCATTATTGCGTCATCGGGTTGACGAGAGCCTGCTTACTTATGCGACAGCCTCTCATCCGCGAACACGCGGTGTCCCCCAGATGGGGAACACATACGCTTACATCACAAACGTTACATCACTCTTATGTCGAATTCCAAGTTCAATCTCATAATCATAATTCTTTTCCGTTGCTAGGCAAAGTTAGCAAAAACAATATCGTCCCCAAACTATTACCTTTAGAAAAGAATTAATGCCAAACGATATTTTTAATTAATTTCTTTTTCAGCCAAACGATATTTTAAAATTAATTTCTTTTATGACCAAACGATTTTTTTTATCTAATTAATTTCTTTTATGACCAAACGATTTTTTTATCTAATTAATTTCTTTCTTTAAATATTTGAATAATTCTACAAATATATATTTTTTTATTCGTTACGAATATCACAACGCAAAACAGCAACAACTCTAAGCCCAGATAATACAGTTTATAAGTCTAAAATTAAATCAATGTTAACAATCTTACTTAAATCGATGTTATTATCTTGTGTCATAAACAGGATTTTTCGAAACAATATCAAACTTTAAAATGCTAATACTTCAACATTGATAATTCAGGGTTGTTGCATTTTTAAACTCGGTTGCCCATGTAACCCTTCTTAAATTAAGATATTTGTCTTCGCAATGGAATTAGTCTTCTGATTCATGCTTTTGTGCTATCAATAATTACTTAACTAATTACAATAGAAAATTTTTTTTAAAAAATTCTGGAAAACGATTGCCACTGAAAAAAAATTATTTATTAAATTAATTATTTCCCTATTCTCCAAAAGTACTCCACATTTGCTCATATCAAAAGATTTCTATTTCAGTCTCTCATTTCGGTTTCCTCGCTAAAGGGGGGGGGGGGGGCGGTTTGCCGAATGCAGACAAATCTCTATGCATTCTGGCAGTCGAGTACGGAAGAAGAGAGCCGTACATTTCAATGAATGACGTGCGCGAGGGTGGATGCTCGCTATGGGACATCAGAAACTCTGTTGGGGGCACTTGTCACACACTCCATCTCCGTGACAGCTATCACCAGCGCAGAGGGACCCGCCTCAAATTAAAACAAATCACCTGTTGCGGTTGTTTACGCAGATATGGGACGACATCTGGACATATTCCGATCTGTCAAAGATATCGGTGAAATAACACGAGAAGGACTTTTGCTGTTGTTGTTGAACGACTTCATTTGAGGCGAACTATATTTTTAAAAATCTGATGCTGACAAAAATATCAAAATTTAAGTTTACAAATGCAAACAATATAATTACGTACTAATCAAACCAAATCTTCTTAAATTATGGGTTTCGACTCCGAGGTTGCAGAAACCTTGACTGGTAGTACATCTGTTAAAATTCTTCTACATTATCAAGTAAATATAATTCATAAAATGTTGCAAATCTAATTCATTTCATTAGAACCCTTAAGTTTTATATTAATATAGTTAGATTACCGTCCTGTTTTGAAGATAACGAGGCCTACCTTGAGACACACCTCAAACATTTTAACAGTGGTCAAATGACGAGGGTGACACCTGAGCCAGCACTCCTTCTCCGCACCAAAGTGAAGACGTTTGACCCTCGACAAATTTTATGAGAACTTGGTTCTTATACACGGCTGATCTACGATAGAAGCAAGTCTGGAGCCTGTAACGCTCAGGTGCCGAATTTGAAACTCTGCCACACAACTACACCGGGCTTTTGAAATTTGAATTTGAAACTCTGCCACAAAGCTACACCGGGCTTTTGAAATTTTTCATATAAATATAAAGCAATTTTCTTCATGCTTGTTATTGATTGAAATCTCGCCGACCTATTTTATTTTCCTGCTGATATGCGCACGTGGTGTTTCAGAAAAATTTTGGATGCATATATGAGGTAGAGGAATATCTCATGCTTTAGTTTGTTAGTTTGAAACATCTAAGATGAAAATTTTTGTCCACATTGAAATGAAATTATAATTTAAAAAATGAATACAACTCGTAATATCATTTTTAACCAACTTATAAAGCAAATGTCTTGTAAAATATACCGTGAATTGTTAGCTTTCCATGAACGTGACAGTTTTGCATGCAGAATCAACCGCTTGGTCACTCCCTCGAACGAAATCAGAGTGTGTGCTATAATTTGCATACACCCCCTTGTTGCTGAAGTATGGCCGGTCTCCTGACGTCTGTCGAGCGCTATCATCTATCGTCGGGGCTGCTGAGCGGAGAAAAAACACACGAAATCCGGCTTCACGCGGCTCACGGCTCCGCCAAAGAACAAAGGATCGATGAGGGGTGAACTTTATCTTCCTTCTCCGGATCTTCTCTCTCCCTCCATCTCTTCATATGGCTCACCCTCGTATCGCTTAGTAAGATTAACATTGTGTATTCAGACTTAAGAATTAAAACTCTTTAAATGACTCAAGATTTAACTTGGAAATTTTTGGAGATGCGGTCGACATTTCTGTCGGTCGGAGGTAAACTATCTTAAGCAACGATTTTAAAATTCTACAGGAGAGTTAAAAGAAGTTGTATAATGCGATATATAGCATTGGCAATTAATTTTTTTAGAAAGCTTTTTTCTTTCTTTTGTTCTTTTCTACCTACAGCTACGACACTTTTCTCATCCTAAGATGCGGCCGGGATCATTTAAATACGATAAAAACATCAAAATCTGCAAAGTGGGACTTAAGACACAGATCTTAAGCACAGATTCGTTACAGCCCAGAATTGAAAAAAGTGTAATGCAAAAGTCTCTTTAACTGAAGGATTCTTTATTTTTTTCTCTCCCGAAATCCCTCTTTGAGGGGAAAACATTTTCGATGTCTGGTTTTTATTTTTTAAAAATGCTCGTTGGGTCTCATATTTCATTGTCTTATTTATTTTCCAATTTGGAGAACTATATATAAAAAGAATTAAAACTTTTACTCAGAAAATTTCAATGAAAAGCTCTGAATTAAGACTGCTTTCTTAAATGATTTTGCTTACAGATATCAATGAATCTGAAAGAACATGAGCATGTCTCCTTTAGTATTCTTCTCGTCTCCAAAGGACACGCCCTACAGCTTAAGGGATCCTGCATTGAACAAATTATTTCGAAAGTTCCAGGAAATCTGATATTTCTTACCAGCACAAAAGTAATTCAATTTCACTGAAATATCGATCTGGTGTGGAGAAAAGTTTGAAGGGAGGAACTTAGTGCCATTTCGACGCATAAATAATTCAATTAAAACATTATTAAAAATCCAAAATGCATTTCCAAAATATTCTGTCGGAACCAGACATCTATTCACAAGAGAATTTTCTACGGAATTAAGCTAAATAGAATCATTTAAATTCTTAACGGCACGGTTAATATGAAAGAAAAAGAAACAAATCAAGATGGTAGCACATTGTTGCAGCACACCTAGTTTTATTTGCTCTCATAATGACATACATTCCACAACACTCCCTTCCTACAATTGTTACTTCAGGGTAAGATAATCAGGTGATTATCTTTCTACTATTACTATGAAAGTTTCAACATTTTTAAACTTCGGCTAAGAATAAATTGCGATAAGATTTCAAAGCTAATGATATCCTCTGATGTAATGCATAAGAAATACCTCCAATTGATTTGAAACTAAATTTTTCCCTCCATGGACCTGTCAAAAAATGTCACATCTTCCCAAAGGGGACGATGAAAAAAAAAGTGGAAAAGAAAAGAGATATGCCTCATGCGCCTGACGCAGATCTGACATTTTGATAAACTCGTCAATGAACTTCTCAATGACGCACGAACAAACCACCAAAAAAGATGATGCGTTGCATAAAAGCGATCGCCTTTTGACGTTCGTAGAGAAAGGTTCTGCCACAAAGAGACGCTCGCCAAAGAGAGATGTTTCGATTCGACCCCGCGACCCCACCTCGCAGAGGATGGACAGGCCCCATGGCACGCGACAGGGGGCCTCTTGTGGCAACCACCCTTGCTCGCTGTCAATCGTCGGACTTCCCGGCCAGCGGACCGACCCCGAGCTGTCATCGTCGGTCCCGCCGACGAGGAGTCTGACGACCCCTTGGCCAGTGGTGTGGCCCGAAGATGTTGGTTACGGAATCAGACAATTGCGGTTTTGTCAGCGGTTATTGGAACTGACGAGTGGAAAAACGACTCACATCCGAAATGAGCAACAGTTGGTCGAATTCTTTTCATAGAAACCTGATCGAACCATTAGAAAGCGACAGCTATATAGAGAGATCATCATTTTGGTTTTTCTTCCTCTCTTTTGTTTCCTGAATAGAATTTTAACTATTTCATTATTACTTTAGATATAATTAAGATTTAGGGAAGTCAGTAATAAAGAAGATAAAAGTTTTGTCCAATATCGTTTACTAAATAAATATTATAAGGCTTATCTAAGGCTCTTATCTATATATATGTTACCGTGAAAGACCGAAATTTGGAGAATGTCGACTTTCACCGGTGAATGTCAACATTCACATAGTAATGTCACCGGTGAATGTCAACATTCACATTTGGAGAATGTCGACTTTCACCGGTGAAAGTCGACATTCTCCAGTTTCGGTCTTTCACAGTAACATATATATAAGAACAATTTTTTTAGTGCATGCATGTATGTATTTTTGTTGTTGTTGTTCTTTATACACGCCCAGGCCGTTTGACTTACCAGAACCAAATTGGCGCAGTTACGGATTTGCACAAGAGGGAACTACCGCCGTAAATTTTTTTAAAAAATTCGAATTAGATTTTTATTTATTTAGTTTAAAATGGTAAATTCGGACGTTTTTTGCCTATTTTCGAGAATTTTTTTTTTTATGCATGAAGAAAAGTTATACTTCCGATGTTTTAATTTATCGGTTTTTGCATTTTTCTCTTTGGTGTTTTATTTATTTCTCTTTAAATATTATTCTTTTTGAGCTGTATTAAAGGTTGCTGCATTTCCCTCCATACTATTTATTTATTTTTCTTCATATATTATTCTTTTTTGAGTCGTACTAAAGTAAGTTGGTTGGAATAAAAAGTTTTATTTTTGAAGATGAATTTTTGTTTCATCGATTGACTACAGGAGAAAAAGAAACGGACTGGGAGCATATGAAAATATTTGGATACCGAACAACGCCTGGTTATCAGTTAGTTACTAACGCATGTTAATCTGTTCCACATACATTGTGTAAAACTTGCAGAATATATATTTCTATTTTCTCAAACATTAATATCTTCAGAGCCCTTAATAGGCTTTTATTGGTCCTTGAGTAGATTTTACAAAATCATCATAGCCAGTTAATAAATACTGTCATTTCTTTTCCTCGCCTATACCGATACACTTGTCGCATGTGTATAATTACAATACGAAGTACTAGATGAAATGTGCATATAAAGCACTGGAATGAATGTTTTTTATGTTTTTTTAATATGTTGAATAAAAAATAAATGAATGAAAATGATTCAATTTGCATACAGAGTAGGAAGAGAATAAATATGCAGGGACGATTTCATGAAAAACGTTACTAGAAACAACTCTGAATCAATGGCAGAGTATATCACTATAAAAATTTTCAGAATTCACACATCAACGCTTATTAAATTCCGTTTCCTATATGTTATTAATCACATTCCTAAGCTCATCGTTCGGAGCATTCAACAGATTAGGCTTAACCTGTTGGCGAATTTTTTTTAGATAAATAATATTTTATTCAATAAATTTTATAGATAGGCATTTAGAAACAATAATCTCTGAATTCTGCAAATAAAACAGTTAAATTGGTGGAACAGTTAAACACGGAAAATGCAATTTAAAACAATATATCTGTATGCTGGAGGTTAATCGAGGGCACCATGCCATAAAAGAAAAAATTTTTAACAGTTAAATTAATTTTTTTTATTAGAGTGAAAGGCTTTTTGCCTCTAAGCAAAATGTGGCATTATGCCTTTTACTAAGAGAATATCTCTGTTGATGAAAGAGGATTTATTGCCCCATACATCCATGTAATATAACGAAAGTATACAGCAAACTAATTACGTTATTCCAATTGGAAAAAAAATGGACATAGTGCCCTATATCTCCAGCATGCAGATGTACAAATACATTAAATCGTTATCCCTAGTTTTATAGATAAAAACAGATTGTTTGGCATACAATTCTTTGTTCTTATACATTGACATATTTATTATTATTATCTTTATTATTGCTGCTTTTCAATAATTTCAAGAAGACTTTCTGTATGAACATTCTTCATCGGTTATACTTATGATGATCTTAAATGTTCATTCCAGAAAAGTTTATTTGGTATCAAAAGAATATGTCGCATTTAGAGTATCTTACATTGTCAGTGGGCGCCAGATGAGCTTCTTCATCGCCAATGTGCGCACACATTTCTCTCGAGCGCGCCAAACGGAGCGTGTGCATATTAATTGGACATACCGTTTGTTCTGCAGGTGCACGTTGGCCGGCCAACTTTTATAAATTGCATTTAAATAAAAGCGGTTCGCGCCTTGCATATCAACGAAGCGAACGTTTTTGTTCCGAGTCAGAACACTTGACATGACAAATACGTTTCAAAAATCACACAATAATGTCTGCTTTTCTTCAAGCAGAGAGATCCGTAACTGTTTGCGTGTTGTTGTTTACGCGAATTTCAAGGATAATTAGAAAGTATTGTCCGAGAAATTAAAAAAAAAACATTAAAATATCTCAAGCTTAGTTCTGTGAACTTTCCGCTTAAGCATATATTATTATTCATAACTTACCACAGAGAGTGGATAACTTGTTGTTCAAGAAAAACTAAAATTGCAAACAGACAAGGATTACACCAAAGGAATTTATCTTTCAAGCCTACAGTTTTGGACAGGACTCGACATCGTGTTATTTAAAGTTTGAACAGCAGAGTCAATTTGAATAATTTGACGTAAGAATAGAGCGCTGACTAGGTGCAGTAAATTGGAATAGACAGACATATCCTTGAATAAATTATATTTGGCGCATGTGGATTTAATGGGGACAGTTTCTAGTTAAAACTTATATTTTCTTTTTTTCAGTGTGATTCATTTTGCAGTAAACATACTAAATAATTAGTATAAATAGATTTAAAAGGGGGAAATTCTTAGATAAAATGTTGAATTTTTTTTTAAGTGTGATTATTTTTTCTCTATATAAAAATTTAAAAAAATTTTCAAGTGAAAAGATTCTGTGTTAAATCATTTTTCAATAAATAATTTTAAATGCAAAAAGGAAAAGAAATAGAATGTTAGAAACATATTTTGCTGAAATAACAACTTTAAGACTTTTTTTTCATATGTAGAAAGTTTATTGCTAATGAAGACATGCAAAAATGCATCATTCTTCGAATGTTAATGTATGAATTGTTAACTAATGTATGATCTTTGATGAATGCATGCCATCCAATATAAGTGGAGCAAAATAAATAAGCACTGAAATGCTTCATTGAAAAAATTGGTAAATACTAAGAAAGGCTCATAATTATGCTTTTGGGATATTAGAAAGCAAGGATGGACATAAAAGCAACCCAGAGTATTGATTTGAATAAATTTGGAATTAAATTTACTTATACAAAGATAATGATGATAACCGCTATTGATCAATAGTAATCATCCGATGCAATTTGAAACCACGGAGAAAAAACTTAAAACCGAAAAACTACGCGGAATTTTCTGTTCCAACTAAGCAGAAAAGTCTTTATTGATCATAAAAATGAAAATTTCCTATTCTATTGAAATAGACAAGACCTAACAAAATAATTTTAGATTGAAGCGAAACAAGGAAAAAAAAACCCAGATGATCTTCCATTTCAGCTTAATGAATACTTTCATTCAGTTTCATACGCTGAATAAAATATCTATTTTGACAATTACTGACATTTTATGTGATTTAAGGAATCAGTTCTGCTAAAAAAAATTGTTTGTATATGGAATGAATGATACGCCATTTTATTTCAATGCTTAGAAAAGAGCACATGTCGAGTGTTGGAATTTCTATCAAAATTTAATTCTCATGTTTCTGATTCATATTGGGTAAAGTCTCTTGGAAACATAAGAAAAGTAAAATACTAATATATGATGGCGAATGAATTTATGCAACTCTTTTGAAAAGAAAGATTACCACATGAACACATAAGGAGATTTCTATAATAACAGGAGATATAATTGATTATTTCCGCTTAAAAGTGAAATCCTGGCAGAACATTCGACAGAATATGGCGAAAACGTGCTTTATTACAAGCTAACTGAAAAATATTTAAGTAGTTTAATAAATGATACAATTGCAGCAAGAATGAATGCATTGTGATATTATTTGTTTCTTATTCAGCGCAGCATCATAAAGATTTTAGAAAGTTACAAACATTACTAAGTAGGAAAAATATGAAAATTGAGATACGCATTTTAAGCTCAGGAGGGCAGAATAAGTATCATTAGCTGAAATAAATTAAAATTATTCATTCTAAATTTTTTTAAAAAATTCACTGGAAGCGGCAAGGGGAACAAAATTCAACAAAAATCGTTTAAATAGTGGAGCAATTAACTTTAATATGGAAGCTCTGAATTCCAAATATTTTAAGAAGAGAACCTTTATATTAAACGATTCTTATTTTAGTTAAATATTTTACGCTAAAGTGATTTCCACGTTTGTTTGCCAAGATTGAAAAGACTAAGAATCTGCCAATTGTTCATTTTCATGTTTATTACTAAATAAAAAAATTATAATCTGCCGTAGATTAAGAGGCACTTGTGAATCTTTCACCAAGACCAAAATCTCTGAAGACAGAAATCCCAACTTACCAACCTTCTGGCGTGTTTAACGGCCAAGAAAAGTTGCCTGTAATTAACAATGCAGTGTATCATTCAATTCCACAACAAGATAAACGTTCCAAATGCCGTTTTTACAAATTTGATATTATTTATTCAAAATTTTAAAATTTTCTAGAAATGTATAGGGGCACAAAATTCTACGAAACTCAGTGAAATAGTGGAGCAATTGCAGTTAATGTGAAGAAACTGAATCTCAAATATTTAAAGTAGAGAAAGTCTAGATTAAATGATTCTTATTTTAGTTAAATATTTTACATGAAATTGATTTCCACATTAGTTTACCAAGATTGAAAAGTCTAAGAATCTTCCAATTGTGATTTCATTTTCATGTTTATTACTAAATAAAAAAAAAATTATAATCTGCCGTAGATTAAGAGGCACTTGTGAATCTTTCACCAAGACCAAAATCTCTGAAGACAGAAATCCCAACTTGCCAATCTTCTGGCGTGTTTAACGGCCAACAAAAGTTACCTATTTTACGCTAAAGTAATTTCCACATTTGTTGACCAAAGATGGAAAGTCTAAAAATATGTTAATAATGATTTTATTTTCATCATTATTAACAAATAAATAAATTAGAATCTAAGATTTAAATGGATTAAGAGTAGGTAATATATACAGATTCACGCGAACCATCAGGTGAATCTTAAATCAAGACCACGAAGACCTCTGAAGCCATAAATACCAGCAATGATAGAATTCTCTTTTCTATTGATAAATAAACATTTTCGTTGATTAGATTAATTATTAGATTCCATAATTTGTACTGATAAATATGGATTTCTACAAATTAAAGGAAGCCATCATGTGAATCCTTCACCAAGACTATGATCTCTGAAGACAGACATGCCAACTTGCCATCCTGGCGTGTTTAACCGCCAAGAAAAGTTGCCTTTAATTGACTATGCCGAGTATCATTCAATTCCGCAACATGATAAACGCTCCAAATGACGTTTCTACTGTGGCGTTTGGCTGGGAAATGATAGCACCAAGTTTGTTCGAGTCGATGTTATCAGTTTGTATCGATTACGGCTAGCTAAACGCTGCTGAGAGGGCCTCGCATGCGGTAATGGAAAAGGGCCAGAAAGGGTACGAGAAACAATCGTCTGGGGTCAGAGGTAACGGAGCGAATCACCCATGTTCTTTTTTATTTTTTCGAACATGCTGAGGTAGATGGTATCGCTGGCCGCGATGTGTTGTTTTTCCCCCTATCGCCATCGAGTATGGAGCTAATTTATTACAATTTTCCGACTCCGAACCGCAAGTGTGAAAACGCTTTCGTAAACCGGATCTCTGGATCCGGCATCGTAGAAGATCTGCGATAGATTTCGCCAAGCGGAGGGAAGAGTGGCGGGAAAATTTGACGGGTTGAATCATCTCGTCAGATGAGAGGAATTCCTGTTGCCATCTTTTGCGCACTTTTTTGAAATTTTTTTTATTTTAATATCTTGATCTTGAGGATCGGTTTGGATTGATAGGTCAGACGACCAGCAACGTCTGATAGAGTTCGTCTGTTTGCACAAGAAATGCAGTGAGTTCGAGGTTAATGAACATGCAATAAATTGTTTAAAATTATCAAAATTTTTACTCACGTTTGTGCTCCAAACTTTCTTACTTAAATTTAATTACTTGTTTATTTTTTTTGTTAATCCCAAAGAAAAATTAGCCTTTCAGTTTTCGTCAATTTTTTAAAAAATTTCGAAATTTTTAATCACGTTTTGTGCAACAATATTTCTAATTTATTTTTTTTTAATACAGAAGAAAAATTAGTTTTTCAGTTTCCCATCAATTTTATTAAAATTTAAGAAATTTTTACTCACGTTCTGTGCTCCAAACATTCTAATTAATCCCAAAGAAAAATGAGTTTTTAAAAATTTTTAACATTTCACTTTGAAATTTCAAAAATTTTGTGTAAGTTGTTCGAGACGGAAAATTGGAAAAAGCATTATATCAGAATAATTTAATTTGAATTTCATAGAGCTGCATTTGCGATATTTCACATAAAACAAAAATACCCGGCCTAAATGAGACTATCTGGACTGAAGATTCTGATCTTTATTAAAATGAATATGATATACGAATAATAATATATATGAATCGATTATTTTTTCTTAAAGTTACATTTCCCCCCTCTCTCCTAGCATATTTCTGTTAATACAGCAAAGTAGTAGAAAATAACGATTTTATAAACTTCATAGGAGTTTAAGATATAAAAACATAGTTTATGTGTGAAAATATTACTTTTGCTGTTATAAAAGTTCTCCAATAATATATGCTCACATGGTAGTTTTCATATAATGAAACAGAATTTATCACCATTCAAAAGCTGGAATGATATTAAATTATAAATTATATATATATTAAAACATTTGAACGATTATACTCGATAAATGTCCTCGGTTAGAATTTTAATTCCTAATAATGCATTATTCAATAGGCTTCAGTATGCATAACATGATTATGTAAATTTCTTTTTGAAACAAATTTAAATAATCAAATAATAGAAGAAAACAAATGTGCAATAAGCTACTCGACTTGTTTTGAAATCGCTGAAATATCCAGAAGCGTGAAATGAACAACATGAACCAACTCGACCTCCTTTGGTTGTTCTTACAGCAAACTCAAGAAAATCGCGAAAGGATTTAATCGGATTTTGATAGTTAAAACCCATCCGAATTTGTCACAAGGGGGAACCTTGTGTTATTAAGCAGCATTCAAAAATATTTTTTGACATGTATGATTATGTTTTATAGGTGGAAAAGGTACTACCTATATAGGTCTACTTGGTTGGAAACTTAAAGAAAAAAAAATGATGCCAGTGACATTCATATTTAGCCGTGACAGAAAAACAGGATCTAAAATTGAGATCACGAAGAGAGAAAGACAATTTTGCTATTATATATTGCAGTTAAACATTTATTTTTAACATTTTATTAACAGTTAAGTGATTTTAATAAACAGACAGTGCACAGAATTTTGAGTATAACATTTGTACACAATAAGACTAAAATAAACAGTATACAACTCAGATCTAATGTATTCAAGATTTTTTTTAACATGTGAAATATTCTTTTCTGATTCAATACATTGCACAGCACTAAAGTCCGCGAGTGAATTAAGAGCATTAAAAACCTTTCTGCCATTATTCTTCCCTTTGATTGCCCTGTTTCTCTTTTTTACGCTGCAATCCAAAACCTCTAATCGAATTTTATTTTTTAAATATCAGAATTCTTTGTTGCTTTTTTAATTGAATACATGCACAGCAGTGAAGTCCTCGAGGGAATTAATTAAAAGTACCAAAAAACTTTCTGCAATGTCAATAATCTTATTTCGAAATAAGACTCTTCCCGCCAATTGCCCCTTTTCAGTTTTTTTTACTCTGCGTTTCCAAACTTCTAATCAACATTTTAACAATTCAGACGTTGCCTTATTGATATTATTTTCCAAACAATGAACCGCATCACACCTAAACTGCAGATCACCAGTCCTACAAATATGTGCCGATGGAATTCTTCCGCAGATTCTTTCCCATTAACATCGTCTGCAGCGAGCCGGGGCGACGCCCAAGGAGGGTGCACGTGCCGGGGCAGAGGGGCGATGTCGTCTGGAAGAAGTGGGGCAACCATAGAGTTCTCACGCCCTCTTCATAAATATTCAGATGCGCGCACTCATTGTTGCCAGCCGCAGAATCGCTTCCGGGTGTCGAGGAATTTCATCCTTCGCACTCCTCCATCATTCACTGCCTGAATGGGCAAGGGACAGCCGTTGTTTATGAGCGCTCATGGATTAAATTAATGAGAGGAGTCAATTTTATTGATGCATGCCTGCCGCTGGAAAGGACATCCAGTTTGTGAAATGGGACGCCGATGAATTTTCATTAGTTTGGGGAAAAGAACAAAAGCCTGTTGACAGGTTCTTGTGCTTCGGAGAACGATGCGGATTAAGATTTCATTTTACTTTTTAATTCGAGCTTTTTATTATTATTATTATGATATGCAGAAGTGGTTTTACCTTCAGACAGATTTCTTATTAATCCTTAAGTGATGAATCCTTGTGTCAGTTGTCATTTCTTATGAATCCTTCTGCAAGTTGAGAGTTCAAGTCGGAAAATAAGAAAAATGTAAGAAAAGTATAGCGTTTCATATATTTGATGATCTAGAGAATGGGTTTTCCGCCTGTTGTCTGCAATTGAAAGTTCCGGATGTTTGCATAATTTCAAAATATTAATATTAATGTTTACGGAAACCATAAATAAATGATGATTTTTCTGATTTTATAAAGTTCCAAATGGCAAGTTCAGAATTAGTCCAGATTTAGCACTTTCTTAACTAATTTTTAAGAGAAGGCTTTATAAGAGGACACAAAAACCTTCATATACACTCGCACTTGGCAGTTATATTGAGAATGTTGTTATTTATGGAATATTTTGGAATACAATTAAAAGAAGTAATCTTTGTAAAGATTCAGTAGCTTTGAAGATACAATCTTATCGCGTAATGTATCGCTGCGAATTTTGTACCACATAGACTTCTGAACTGAAAAATCTCAAATAAAATTCAAAATATCACCTTCGATAATAATAATAAAGAAACGTTTTTTGCAGGTTTCAGGTAAAAGTGGGGGAAAATTTTTAAAGTACATAAAATTTTCTGTAATATTCCTTAATTTTAAATATACTTAAAGAAAACAGTGTAAAATGTACTTTATAAAAAAGGTTTGAAAATTTCTGATGCATTAAATAGTTGTTGCATTTAGAACAGACGTAAGTTTAGCCTCACGTGTGTGAATTGCAGCAATATCGTCTTGTGATATTATTTCGAATGCTTAATGTATTCTGTCAACTTTTAACCAGCAAAACCGAAAAATATCAAATAGGGTTCTTATTAGCTATTTAAAATTGACAAGTTTCTTATTAAAATTCTGTTTATTTCAGCACTTACTCAAATCTCATTGCTTTCCCATATGTCTTTTATTTCCACAGCTAAATGATCATTAGCATTCCAGTGAAAGATTCATATTGAGGAAATATATCCCTAAATAGGTCCACTCGCATTGAAAAATAATGAATTAACAAAAAATGAGAAGTAAAGCAAGAGAAAAAGCGTGTTCCTTTTAAAAACTGATAAAGAATTGGAAATACTTCATCGCATTAAATGGAATGGGAAGCCATCTCCAAAATACGCATTTTGATACATAGCCATTTTTGCTAAGCATTAAAAAAATTATAATGATACATTTTCTAAAATTAATTATTGCATCATTAACATTGCATCTGCAATGGATTGGAATTGGTTAAGTTCTGCCCTATATTCTGAACAACGAAACAGAAATTAATAAAATAGTAGTTGGAACTCGATTTTGTTTCACGCAAATGATTAGTTGTCTTTTAATTTAGAACTTACAAATAAATTTTAAAGGTGTCGAGAAAAGATGAATAGGATTGAAAAATTTCAAACCATAAACGGAAGTAATATTTCTTTGAGGCAAATTTTTCCACAGCAGAAAACTATGTATTACATCATCTATACTACAACAAATCGCATGCAGTGAATTGCATGACAAGAAAAGTAAAGAATTATTTTCAAAATCAGGGTGAAGGGCTCATCACAGTAGTAACATGGTAATGATTGCTCATTCTCAGGCAAATTTTCCGAATCAGACAAATGCATTATGGGAATAAATAAATAACTAAAGATAAAAAGACACTGGGAAAAAGATAATTAAAGACGAGTTTATCTTGAAAAATATTGGTATCATTCCATAACAGTAATACATTTAATTCAAATCTTCCGTTCAGAATAAGATAGTTTAATATTCAGCAGTGATTAAATTCAATTGTGGCAAATTTTGTCATAACTTGAGAAACACGCAACTGCCTCATACACACCGAAACAATATAAATGACCTATTCAATGAGAGTAAAAGTTATTTTCATCTGGAAGGGCAAATTTTATCTCAGCTTGAAAAATATGCAACTGCCTCATCCACATTGCAGCAAATATATATTAATACTATCTAACACAAGCTAGAAGTTATTTTCACCAACATAGAAAATTTTGCACCAACTTGAAAAACACGTAGCTGCTTCATTCACATTGCAAAATATACTATCTAACGAAAGCAAAAAAATATTTTCTCCAATATGGCGCATTTTGCCACAACTTCAAAAACATGCAACTGCCTCATTCACATTGCAACAGACCTATCCAACGAAAGTAAAAAGTTATTTTCACCGAAGTGCTCTCCACACTAGCAGTGTGGGAATGAATGGCCATTGACAGGCAAACTGTGTCCAAAAGGCAAACGCTTCCACAAGAGAGAAAAGAAGAAAGTAACCGAAGTGCCAATCTTCGTTGGGCCGAAACAACCTGCAACGGTATCATTAAGAGACCCGTCCGGGCTCTATGGAACGTCGCTCTGGTTATTACGGCCGGCCGCTGATGTCTTTCTACCGGCTGCGACCATCACATTACCGTTGAACAATGGCCATTTCATTATTTCCGTGGAACCTCATTTCTCCCTACATTGGACCTGCGGCCCACACCTACAATTAGGGAATGAGGTGTTCTTCTACATACGGCGACCCTACCCTTCCTTGGCCACCTTCCCTTTCAACTCCAACTGGCGGTTGTTTTGCTCTTCCCGGCTTCTTTTTATAACTGGATCTTTCTTCTTTTCAGGCTTCGAATAGTGGGTGGTATTTTTAATAGAAGGTAGGAATTCCCGGCCTTTTTAATGTATCGCCTGGAATCTTTCTCTTTTTACTTCTGCTCCAGCTGGAACTTGGCTTTCTTTCTCTTTCTCTTTGTGGGCTTGAAGAACAGAGAGAAAAAGAAAAGAAGAAGAAAAAAAAATTGACGGCGAACGTTAATATTGGGGCGAGTCTCAGAAGTAAGTCGGTTTGAAACATTTACACCCGGGACGAAAACATTTCGACACGGAAGCTTTCGGTGAGTCATTTACTTATGGCTTTTCTTTATTATTATTATCAATGGATGGTAAAAGGACCACCGAGGTAAGGAAAGATCTCAATTAGTCGAGGCTGATGCTCGTGGTAATAGTTAAACTCTATGTTACAGAATGTAAAATGCACATTGTGGTAATAGTCTGAGTTTAAATATTTTATTTCCGGCTGGATTTATTCAATGGATTAATTCACAATGACACCCCACACGTTAGTCGCCAAGAACTAATTTAGTTTTATTTTTTTGGAATTCACTGCATATTTTTTAAGAGGAAACAGAAGGTGTAGTTACAACACAATGTAAAAAAGCACAGTTAGATGATATCTGCAGTTACACTTATCATGTGAATGTGACTTCTTAAAAATTGGTTTCATTCCCATTATTCTACAATAAGTTAAGAACAAAAATGCCGTAGAAACAACATGACAAGCTGAGAAATGAGCGAAAGAATTGAAAAAGCGTGAAATCGGTAATTTTTCTCAAGTAATCACAAAAAATTCAAAAAAGTGTACCCAATATAAAACGAAAAGCAATAACATGACGTGATTTGCATTCACGCCAAGAGTGCCGATTTTCTGGAGGGGAGCTTCTTAAATTAATTACTTTACTTTTTATATTAATAAGTGATGTATTATCTATATTAGATATAAAACTATTAAAACCTAATGCAACTTCCGTATAATTTACATCAGGTTATGTCATTAAAGGTTTCAACTTCTTTCAACATGCGAAAGAACCCATCCATTCACCTCCGATTATCTGAACACAAAAGCATGAAATTAAATGTAATAATTCGATACAATTTTTATCATTCCACAACAATGCATAAAAAAAAGTTGACTTTTTTTTCAAGTAAAAAGTGTCTGGAAACTGTAGAAATATATTTCTTTCCAAATATAATTACAAAACGATTTGAAGTCGAATAATTGCTTCAAGAATCGTTACACATATTCTATTAGCTGCGAAATGGAAAATGACGTTAAGGCATTGCGACAACAATTTTTCAAATTAAATTATATGTGCACTTTAACCAGCGTTGCAAATGATCGCGGATGTGGTTAATTTCTATTTGTTTATATACCGCAGGAATCTTAACGATCAAAAACAGCGTAAACTTTTGCAAAAAAAACTACAATACTGATGCCATTATTTTTTAAACATCTTTTAATTCATTAATTAAAATTGGGCTTCTGAAAAAATTGATTTGTTAACTTTATTATTCTCTTAACTCTGTATTTACTTATAAATTCACAGACTGTGAATTTATAAGTAAATACAGAGTTACACCACTTGTGTGATTCTGGGGCCTTGCAGGTAATCTTCTGTTTGCAAACGCTCATCTTCCTACCCTAATACGATTGCTTAATTGCATATAAATTATAGTTAAATGGGACATAACTTCTCTAACGGAATAATATGAAGTTTGTTCATGCAGTCTTTTATATGATGAACTGCTGATAAAGAAGTACGGAGTACAGTTAAGAAAATTTCAAAACTAAAAATTTATCTAAATTTTATTTTAGTGCTCTTAAAATGCATCAGAAAACTCAAAATCCAATAACCATAAGAATTACGTTATAAAAAAATGGCTTGAACTTTTTCAGAGGTAATCTAAAATTAAAATACGCAGATCAATCCACTGAAGCAAAATTACAGTTTATTGTGTAATTTTGTTTCTTTTTAAAATTATTCTTTTTATTCCTTATATTGTTGGTTTCAAAGACCGCTGATTTGTTTTGTTTCGTTAAGACGCTATTTTGAAAAGCATCGTGGATTACCTGGGGTAGATCTTGCAACTTCGAACAAAAATCGGATGAAGACGGTAATACCAAACTGGAACTGCACCCTCCAGTCTTTCTCACTTAATCAACGTGAGAATCTTTGAACCAAAATCAAATTATAATTGTCCTTCTACCCTTACCAGTACATAACAGATGTCTCAGTAATATCAGAACAATATTCCACAATATACTTGATCCCGAAGTTCAGACTTTTTTATTGTGCACCACAAGCCCTACTTTAAGGAAGAAGTTGCCTTGGTGTTGGACTTGCTCCTTCTTATTAAGTTACACATACGATATTTTTGTTAAACCTTCTTAGAAATATTAATTTACGAGATGCATTATAATGTTAAATTATCAGGCTGTAAGAATATCATAATTACCGAGTGCGACAGATATCTATGCAAAAGACTGAAAATAAAAACTTCTAGAAGAAGCCGTAAGAAGATTATAATATTGAGTGCAACAGATAGCTAATCAAAATGTTAAATACTAATATTTACAGAAGCCGTAAAAGAAGATGGCTACCAGTTCAGCAGATACCTAAGCAAAATGTCAACGACAAAAATTTCTAGAAGCCGTAAGAAGATCGTAGCTATCAAGTGTAACAAATACCTAAGCAAAGTGTTAAGGACAAAAACTTCTAGAAAACGGTAGCTACAGAGCGCAACAGATACGTAAGCAAAGAGTGGAGAACAAAAACCTCAACTCGGAAAATACATTCAATACAACATAAATTCGGAAAAGTGCATTCCAGTGTTTAAGCACCAAGAGTGGAAATCCTTTTAGAAATCGTTTCAACAACATGGGAAGTGTCCAAGGAAGGCCCATTTCATGGAAGGAAAGGCCAATTTCATGGCTGCAACGGATGCGAAACTCTGTGATGACACACCTGAGCCTTACAGTGTCTTAAGATAGTTTAGAGGGAGGAAAAAAGGCTATCCTTTTCCTCTGCTCTAGTTTTTCCGTCAAAATTCCCAAAGAAAAGAGGAAAGAGAAAACTCAGTCTGCTCAAGATTCATGCAGTCGCCTCCTTCAAAGTCTAATCAATTTGATTAACCGATTAAATCACAAATTCTACCACTTGCGAGCTCATTCATTTCGTCCGCATCAAGGCAGCCATGCGCGTCGGCAATGCCAGAAGGTCAGGCGACTAATCTGCGACGCTTTGTTGGGCAGTTTATGCAGCTGACAAACAAACGGCAGAGGGCTTCCCAGGGCGGGTGTGGGGGCGGTCGATCTCACAGCGACATATCCGGTGGCCCAGATCGGCCCGACGCCTACTAAAAGGTTAGGGGGGATTAATCGAACGGCCCCATTGTTCCTTGGCCATTATCGTCTGATGCTCCCTGTCATCCCCGCTTTTGTTTCCAGATCCACCCCTAATAGCCAGTGAATGGGCATCCGATTTGTGTCCCTAAATAGATCGGTCAAGGAAGATGCGATAACGGCCATCTAAATCTTCATCTTGCAGAAGAAAAATAAAGAACTGCACCAAATGAATGAGTTTAGCAGAGGTTGGTAATGGTAAGATGTTTTTCATGAGGTTACCTATTTAGAGAACAAGGATAGTTTCGCGATGTACATCTTTTGTATATTAGGATAATAAAGCAATCAAGAAACAGAGAGAGAGAGAGAAAAGAGACATTTTTAATCCTATGCAAGTTGGAAGCTGATTCATACTTAAGGATTTTAAGTAGTTTATGTGATCCTTTAATATTTTTTGCTAACGTTTCTTTAACTATGGGTCCCAATCTGAAGCAGGATCACATTGGATCATTCGAAGTCACGGAAGCATCGACAGCTACCTCGAAACCACCTCGATTAAATATTCTTCTGAAGGTATAATTAAATTCTGATAATTTGCTTCAATGGTCTACTCCGCGATGATTTTTTAAATAACGGAGTAGAATTTTTCAATGGCCGAAAAATAGTCATGAACAGAAAGGTTTTAAAAATCCCCTTCCGCGAGAATTCACTTTAAACAATATTTTAGATGAAAAGAAAAATTTTAGATGGTCTCTTATCGGCAAATTAACTTTTAGGTGAATAGTAAACTTTTATAAGTTCTCTTCTAGACAAATTTACTTTAATCATTTTAATATCCGAACACGTTGAAAAGTCGATTTTCGGCCAAAATTCCCATTTTTTAAAATTTTTGATGATTTGGATAGTTCATTCATTTACCTTTCTAAAACATATTTGCTTTTGTCGGTACGTTAATTAGAAGATGAGATATTAATTGTTTTATAACAAACCGAAAACCGGAAGTGGGCGTTTAATTAACCGGAAGTTGTCATTTAAAGGACAGAATCCTGTCAAAAATTCTTTTAAACTGCATTTTTTCAAGTTAATATGAAGTTAGTAGATTTTTAGGATTTTTTTTTTAAAGTTTAGATACTTAATTTAAGAGCGTGGCAAAACTAAAATTTGATTTTTCTCAAAACTAGATGTTATGCATAATTTTCACACTTCAAACATGATAACTCAAGATATTATCATTCGATTGTTCTGAAATTTTGTGAACACTTTCTCCAAATGTGTCTCTAATGAATGTACTAGAATAATGTATATTGTAACAATATTTTTTTTAATTATGGTCTTTTATCTGAAAAATGGCATGAAAAATTTGCTGAAAATCTTATAATGATTGTTCGATTAGCTCTAAAATTGTTATTTATACAAAGAATGTTAAGATTCTAGTACAAGCACTAGTCCATAGCATGCAGTTTAATTTAGTATTAGTTTTATTTGAATTATTACAAAAATTTGACCTCTAGCATGTTTGAAGTTTTGGGGAATTTCCTCTAAAAAGCAGCAGAAATTCAAGATTTTTGTAAATTTATAATAATTTATACTCAAAAATCATACTCTAATATAAATCTTTATTAAATTCGAATCTAAAAAACGTATTTTGGTGTTTCTATTTCACAATTTTAAAAAAAAAGTGCTCCGAACGTGTTCGGATACCTTAAGGAAACAGTAAAAGTTTTAGAAAAGTCCAGTCTGTCACAGTCAGTTTTACAATTAAACTGAATCTGTCCTCTAAAGAGATTGACTTTAATTTTCTCTAGACTGATTTTTTAAAAAAAAGTGCTTTGATTCGAATGTACTTAGATGTCCCTCAGTCTCGAAACGGTTAAACATAATTTTAGAGGAATAAAACATTTATTTTTTTCTCGATAACTTTTTATGGTATGTTATGAAAGAAGTTGGATTAATTAACTATTTTGCTGCTTTAACCTGGAAGCGACAGAAGGAAACACGTTTTGAGATTTCTTCAGTCTATCTGGAATGACGACCTATAATCTAAAAAAAGCTCCTGATATATAAAACCGTCAGAAAAACTTTTGCTGAGTACTTTTCTTACAGGAACACTGGAAATTGAAGTAGGGAAAAAAAAGAGGCTTTTCGTTTTTTTCTACTTCAGTTTAAATGTTGTTAGTTTCAAACATCCGAAACAAAGTTTCTTCAAAGTGAGAAGATGTGCAGAAAGGAAAATTGTGCCATTTGAGCATCCTCTAATGGTGCGCCACTTGCGAAGAGCATCGCGTGCGGCGCCAGGTAAAGAGGTTCCCATCATCTTTGACCTCCCCATCAGGCGCGAACAATAGGGTACCTGAGACCACATTGCCCGGGATGGCCCTACACGCCGGACAAGTTAAGGCTTCATCGCGACAGCTTTTCGGATGCGGCAACATGATGCCTCCCCAAAGTCGAGGATTTTCTGTCGAAACACAATTAACTGATTCTGAGTTTTTATGAAAATAGGTAGAAACACCAAAAATTATTGTAAAACAGAACGTAAACGTTTCACTCACCCTTTTTTTTCTTGCGATTATGTCTTTGAACAAAATATTTTGGGTGACCAAAATTATAAATTTTTATAGAAAAATATAACATGCAATATTATTTGAACGTAAATAAAATTTCATGCGTCTAAATTGAACAAAATATTATAATAATTATTTTTTGTTTTATATTATATAAATATACTGTAAAATGAATTTGATAAAGACGTGAACAGGATACGAGAACATCTCATCTGATATCTTGTACTATTTGGTTGACTAAGTTGTCTGATAAATTTTGATAGTCGCATACAAGGTTTTTCCTAATTACAATTTATTGCTAATATTGAAAAACTGGACAATACCGCAGGTTGTCAAGGTTTTTATGATTCTATTTGGTGTCAAAATCTATAGCGTTTCTTTTATTCCCTTTTGCCATTTTTGTATTATCATGTACACATGCACACGAAGAAAATCAGATGTAGACACACATAATTCCAAAATGATTCTTTTGGGCATAGGAAGATAAAAAAAAAAGGTAGAGAATCATCAAAATCTCGAGGTCAAATGTTTTGATGATTATAAAACTTTCTCTATGTAGACTTTCGTATAAGAGAAAGCGGAAATAATCAAAAGGGTTCGCTATAAAAAGAGACTGTGGAATTCCAGCTTAGTTTACAAGAAACAGTGAAAATTACCATTGATTCCCAGAATTCTCCTCTAAGCCACCAATAGACTAAATTGTAAAAACGTACGAAACTGTAGAATAGAAATTCGTTAAACCGTGAATCCACTGCATGTTTTTAAAATGATTTCAGAGGCAGTTTTAAATTTTACATACACGTTTTAAGCATAAAACAAAATAGTCCCATTTTCATAACTATTCATTGAATCATTGCTTTTAATATCTGAACAGAAAAAAATGAAAACTTCTGAGATTTATTTTCCATCCAGTTTCCCTTCTCAAATCAATTAATTATAGAAATACGAAGGAAGTGGAAACTGTGGCCACTAAACATATGTTTAATGGAACCATTTAGAGTTACAAATGACTTTTGTTCAATACTTCTAAAGAATACTAATCGTTCTAGAAATAAAATTAAATTCGTCCTCCATTTCATGTTTGTGAGATTCCGGTAAAGAAGGAGAGAAAACTGTGATATAGATCTCTCAAAACATATCAAGTTAATGGTTTTTGAGCTTTATCGTTCTGAAAGGGGTGCAAAGGCTAATTCAACTCTTGAGTGTCTTGACACCTGTTAGCCTTGAAGCAGCATGCTAAAGAGAAAGGCTGTCCGCTTATTGCTAGTCCAAACCCAAGTTCATTATTCAAGTTAGTTTCTTTCTGAAATCATTCATATCGCAGTTGCTTTACGAAACTGGGAAACAATCCTGGCGCACTCAGTTTTCAGTTCAATGATAATCGAGTTGATATCTTTTTCGAATTAGTATTCCTTGGAGCACGCAATGGTAACAGTGTATCTTAATCAGTTAGGCGTATTCCTTCTTACTGAAACATAACGCACTTATCACATCCACATAGTGCAATGATTTAATTTAATCTAAACGATGGATGTAGCAACAGCCTCATGCTACATCCATGATGATTCAGAGTTCTGGAAAATATGAATAAAGATATTACATACTTCAAATTAACCTTAAGATTGCTGAAGGATAAAATATAAAATTTTCCTTCTAAAATTTTTTTGGCGATTTTTTTTGAAATAGCAGGAAAGAGATTTCTCTCTTTTTAAGTTATAGGAAAGATAAGATCTGTGGTTGTATTCGATCGCTCATGGTTTTACTTATTCTTTTCTTTCCTCATTAGAAATATCCTCTTCATCACGTATGGCCTGATGCAATAGGAGAGAGGAATAAAACTTTCTACAAGTTGGTTAGAGCCGACAGAATAGTTCCATGGGGGGGGGGGGGAAGGAAATCAATGACTTATAATAAAGCATTTTGTAACCATAGTTTACATGGAGGAAAAGTTTCTTCTGGTCACATTATTTACCAACCCGTACCAGAGAAAAATCACTGTGCAAAACTAACCAGAACAATGAGAAACATTCTCGAAGCATCTGTACCATCCCATTGGAGATAAAATTCACTGTTACTCAAATTTCATCTTGTCATTGAAAAAAAATTCTAATAGAGCATTTATTCATCCTAGCACACAGAGAAAGAGCATTCTACTGAATTACATCTGTACCATCATATGCAGGTTAAAATCTTGTCGCCATGTACCTAACTTGTACCAGCGGGAAAGATTCACTACTATAGACATCTTTTGGTTCATTACAAGAAGAAGATTCTCACTGGTGAATTGTATCTCTTTAACTGAATACAAAGGAAATTCATTGATGCAGCATTTACCATCTTGCCATTGAGGAAAAATCCTGAGAGTGCTTTATTTGCTACACTTCTTGGAAAAAGATTAAGAGGAACATTTTACTATAAATATATTGTTTGCTAAGCAGAATGTACAGGCTGCGGACAAAAAGAAGAATCTTTAAAAAATTTTTTGTGATGAGTACTAAAGATGTAGCATTATCAAAAGAATTAATTGAGACAGATTCAATCAATAATGTAATTCTTTTAATAAATATAAAAATTGCAAACTCCACAAGAAGATTACATGCCAATTTCCGAATACTTACCCCCCTCCACACCATATCCATAATATACCACCTCGCCTGATATACTGGGATGAATTCTTACAACCTTCGCAAAAAAGTACTTTGATATTCAGTACACATGCAGAAGAAACCCACTTCCAGTTACCTTACTTATTTGTGCTTTGAATGAATTAACTCAGGGAACAAGACAAAGTAATAATCAGTTATCAGGTAGTCATGTTCGTCTTGTGCATATAATTCTTTACGTTCAGATTATACAGCACTTACAATCAACAGATGTACTATTTTCTCACTATTTATAGTATTGTTACATAGGTTATCATAGGTGGAAGGTGGTGCCATACCCAGTGACAACTATATTCATGAATGTATATAAAATAGCAGATTACTTAAAGACATTCAAATCTGCTTTTCAACTGACTCATTAGAATATTTAATTGAATGAATTAATAATAATCAACTCTTGCAAATCAAATTTTCGGAACATCTTTATCTGATGCAATCTGGTAAACAATCTCATCACAGAACAGCACTGCTTAATTTCTAGAGAACATTTCGTAGGCAAGGCACACCTTAGCAGGATGAATTTCTTAGCTGGGGAAAAAATACTCCACACAGCTCGCATGCCCCCCTCAGGATAGATGACTCAAGGAACCAGAAAACTGAATACAATAATAGTAACCCATTGTACATGCTGCAGCATTAATTAACAGCGCAGGTAATTTTGCCTTCTCTTCTCCCTGGAGCGAAACTCCCGCATCCCTGGTCCAGAGATCTCGTTCGCCATCTTGGCGGCCGGAGCTGCTCCAGCGCGCCAATTTCCGGGTGCGGTCCCTAAATGGCAGAGGGAATGCATTGGGCGTGGGGAACACCAGAGTGGGAGATAGCCCCCCCCCCTCAGGGCAGGGGGAGAGCAGTTCCAGCTGAGGCACGCGCCCCACTGCATCCCGTGTCCGCAGCCACACCTCGGCACCAAATGAAGCCAGTTGGCTACCGAACAATGAGGGGCAACTGGAACACGCCAAACGACAGGGGACCCCGTTCGCCAAGTGAACTTCAGCTGTGGCGCTTAAACAGCATAACTTCTTGTAGAATTTATTTTTTGTGTTGGTTTTAGTTCACAACAAAGACTAATAAACATCACCAGCATTGTCCTTTCAGACCAAAGGCAGTAAAATGGAAGTTTATTACTCAAAATGGATGGAACAGTCATACATTTTTTTTGAAACTGTTGAAAATATCTTTGTGCTTTATAATATTTTATACTTTAAATCTTAGAAAACAAGCGTTATAAATGAAGTTCTTACTCGCTTTAAAAATCATCTAAAACACTATTTTACACCTACATTTATTGTTACACATTCGTTTTTAACACAACCAAAAACAATTTTACTTTCCATAATTCGGTGCGCATAAAACAAATAACGACCAGCATCATTGACCATTTAGTACCAAAGGCATGATAAATGAAAGTTGATGCCTGAAATACGTCAGAAAAATAATAGTGAGGAGAAATATATATTATACATTATAACATTTAATAATAGATATATAAACAAAATTAAAATTAAATAAAAGAAAGAAAAGAAATATAGATAATAAACAGCAGCATATTTAGACATAAACGATGACAATACATCTTTAAGCGTACAAAACATAGCAATATCAAGTGATTACATCAACAAGTTTTAGCAATATTTAAAACACATAAGAATTAATTTAGAAAGTAAAAATGTTCAAAAAGGAAGAAATGAATGGGGAATCAGATGGTGAACTTCTGTTGATGCAATCTTGAAGGCCATTGCATTCTTACACTTAAAAATATATTATCATCATTATATCTAATCTGCTGTTATATCTATACCTAACTCTTTATTTAATTTTAATTTTATTTAATATATCTAATATTTATCTGTATATTATAAATAGCTGCATTTGCGCCTTTATATATAATGCTAAGAATTTTATTAATGTTTTATTAATTAATTTTGTCGATTTATAAACCAATTTATAACAACATTTTAATACTTTAAGTACAAACGCAAAATGGAGGCTTTCTTAATGGTTTTAAATGTTCAGCAAAATTTATTACTATTTGCTCATTACATGTTTTATTTATTTTTATATATTCTACTTTAAGCACAATACTTTTTTTTTATATAAAAATTCCAGTTAAGCAAAACTTATGTATAGTCAGTATTCTTGATTATTTGCATGCCAAATTCCTTAAATGATTTACGTTTGAAAATGGATAAAATAAACAAAGGTTTTTGAATTACGAATATAAGTTTTGTGGTACACATTTTCAACAGAGTTTATTATCATTTATTTATTTTATAGAGACAGAAAATTGTTACTTTCAATGATTCGATGTGGTTCAAACGCTTGACAGGAGCTGGCTGAACATTTCAGGCCAAATGCATGGATTGAAATTTACGGCTGAAAGCATGAAATAATCAAAGGTTTTTTGTACTATGAATTCCAGGTCTAGCCATTACATTTTTAAGTTTATGTCTTAAGTTTTTAAGCATGTGCTGCAACTGTAGTCTAAGGCATCAGATATCAATTATGAAGATTTAACTGTAAGGAGTTAATTTTCTTAAGAATTATGTTTTATTATTTTACCCTCGAGGTGATTACCTCAGGGGATAAAAATAAAATAAATCTGTACTTGGTTTTCCTGTCAGTTGGCATGTAAGAGAAGGGGTTTATCCAACAATTAGTTCTCTTTTCATAGATAGCTTCTTAATGTCCATATTAGGAGGAATTTTTGTAGAAGACAGTCGCATATGGCTAATCTTTAAAGGTTAAGACGTTAGATTCACGAGCTCTACAAATTCTCATGTTTTCTTCACTTTTAACGCACTTAAATCTAGGAAGGTCAATATTCGCTTATGTTATAAAAAATATTACCACAACAAATACCCAAATAGTTTAAAATTTAAAGAACAGTCATTTAGAGAAAAACAAATAATGCACAGGGAATTCGAAAATATGGACGATTAAAAGAAATGACGTAAAGGGTATATTTTCCAAATTTCACATTATACAAAATTTTAATCTTTTAAAAGTAAAATTCAGAATTCAAGAAAAATAAATGGTTGTGGATTAGAGAAGTTGACCTACACAAAACTGAAAAACGGAAGACGGGAAAAGAATACCAATTGCAAGAAGATCCTGCATTAAGAAGTAAAGTAACATAAGGAAAACTACAAAACAAACTGCCATAGTGTGATTAAAATTAGCAATAAAAATCACTGTGGAAATAATAAATACAATCAAAAATTCAAATTCAATGAATCAACAAGAACATATAAAATTAAATATTAAAAAATTTATTATAATATTTGGATTTTATAATATTTGAACAAAAAGGAAAGAAAAGATCAAAACTTGATTCAGGGGCAAGACATTGCTATATTGCAGGATGAATTAACGCCATTTCTATAAAATAGCACTTTTTAACACATTTTTCAGCAAACACAGTTCATTGCTGGAACTATATATTAGTAGTTACATTTCAGTCTCTCTACAATACAGTTTTCAGGTAATAAAAAATAGCATCTTTTATCCTACGTTGTAAGCAACGCTTATGGAGAACAAAATATCATTATTGCCGCACTATTTTTAGAAAGAAACCTTTAAAATAACCATATATTTTTTTTGTGACAAATATCACAGGATATTAAATGTAATCAAATTAACAGAATTTGGTAACAAATAAATAATTAAATTATTGAGGCAACTCAGATACCAATCAACAAGAAATAAAGTTTTTTTGTTGCATCTTTTTTAAAATTGGACTATCAATTAGCAGAATATTCCCTCCTTCCAGTACAGTCAATGCAGATTTCGGATCACGTAAAAATATGTAAATCTTA
Organism: Araneus ventricosus; assembly: GCA_013235015.1. Classification (NCBI taxonomy): domain Eukaryota; kingdom Metazoa; phylum Arthropoda; class Arachnida; order Araneae; family Araneidae; genus Araneus; species Araneus ventricosus. Next base: position 98,963 of record BGPR01004807.1, read on the forward strand.
GATATTAAAACCTTTGGCATTAAAAGAATCAGAATAACGCTGATGTTCTTTATTTCTGACTTGACCTGAAACTGGCGTCTCTTTATTCCGTCTGTTATGGCGGTATAATCCTTAATAGTATAATTGGGGCATTCAGTTGTCTTAGTAGTTCCACTCACGACGGTGCTGGTAGTGTTACCTTGTTATGTTACGCAATTCTTTGTAGGAGACGAAGATTGCAAAAAAACGAATCGCGGTTACAGATATTAATAAAAACTAATTCACAGAAAAGATCAATTACTGGCAATATCAGTCAGTTTGATTTACTCAATTACGAAATTGTATTAACTTTAAAATTTGAATCGAAAAAAAAAAAAAATCGATTTTTTGTAAGGCATTTATTTCGACTTTAGAACCGGTTTATTGATTAATCAGTTACAACCTTATTGTTAAGATCAATCAATTAGAAATCTCCGAAAGACATTCGTTAAACAATCAAAGTGTTAAAGTGTTTAACTCATTTCTTTGAAAATGACAGTAATATCATGGGGTTTTTTTTTTTTGTTTTTGTTCAAACTTCTAAAGCATCTTTTAAAATTGTAGGTACTTTTTTTCCTACACCATCTTTAAAATCTCTGTAATTACACCATTGCAATTTAGGTCGTTCTGTCTGTGATAAAATTTCGTAAAATAAGCATCTTTGTACATGTATCTAATTGGTTTTCAAATCTAAAGTTACAGAAAAAAATGATAATAACACTCCTTGAGTAAACACATATAATAAAATTTTTTCTTGAAACGTTTAAGGATAAAAATATAAAAAAATCATTAAGATTAAATATTGAGTAAAGTTAACATGTTTTGTTTCATGCATAAAATTAGTTTTCAAATCAAACGTTGCATAAAAAAATGTTGACATGAAAGAGTAAAAGAACTCATAAAATAAAAAAAATTCCTGCAACATTTAAAGGATAAAAAAAAAAAAAAGAAACATCAGGTTAAATAGAAAAGGAGAAACCCATTAGAAAAGTTATAGTCAGACTGTCTATTAAATGCTGATAATGACTTCAGCACGACGCAAAGCAGTGAACTTTAAACAATGTATACATTTCAAATTCTTATTATTTCCATCCTTTTATTCAGCTATCACAGCACGAGGACAAAAAAATTCTCAGAAATTATAAAAATTATAATGCGTCATAAAAGAGGTTTGTTTCACATTCGGAGAGTTGTTCGAATAACGAAATGAAACACATACTGGTTTAAAAGCATTCATTAGACTCTAATTTCAGCAAATAATAATGGAAACCCTGAAATACTTTCTCGAGGAAAAAGTTTTAACCTTCGTGTCTTCATATTTTATATAACACGTAAAATTACCACTTTTGTTCTAAGCAATTACTAGCAACTTTAATAATGTAATTTTCAATTCTTATTCGTGTATATATAAATAATATCTAAGGTCATTATGTCATCTTATATCTCACAGGGTTTCCTGCTCTTATTCTGATGATAAAATGAAATATATTTATGGGAAAAAAATTTCCTTTGGTGCTCTCATATTTCATATAACACTCAAGTACCACTTTTTTGTTCTAAACAGTATATAACTTTAATAATGTAATTTTCAATTCTTATTCGTGTATATATAAATAATATCTAAGGTCATTATGTCAAATCTTATCTGGGGTTTTCCTGTCTTATTCTTCAGTAGTAAAACCTGAAATATATTTATAGGAAAAATTTCACTTAGTGCTCTCATATTTCATATAGCACTCAAAATTACCACTTTTTGTTCTAGTAAATTACAACAGCTTTAATGATGTAATTTTCAGTTCTTATTCGTGTATATATAATATCTAAAGGTAATTATAATGTCTTATATCACAGGGTTTCCTGCTCTTATTCTGATATTAAAACCAAATATATTTATGGGGAAAATTTTCCTTTGGTGCTCTCATATTTCATATGTATCAAAATTACCACTTTGTTCTAAAGCAGTACTAGCAGCCAATATTCTTAATTTTCGTTCTTATTCGTGTATATACTCACAATAATATCTAAGGTCATTATCATCTTATATCTCACAGGACTTTCCTGCTCTTATTCGATGATAAAAAACCACAGAAATATATTTATAGGGGAAAAATTTCACTTTGGTGCTCTCATATTTCATATAACACTCAAAATTACCACTTTTGTTCTAAGCAATTACTAGCAACTTTAATAATGTAATTTTCAATTCTTATTCGTGTATATATAAATAATATCTAAGGTAATTATGTCATCTTATATCTCACAGGGTTTCCTGCTCTTATTCTGATGATAAAAACCTGAAATATATTTATAGGGGGAAAAATTTCACTTTGGTGCTCTCATATTTCATATAACACTCAAAATTACCACTTTTGTTCTAAGCAATTACTAGCAACTTTAATGTGCCAATTTTTCAATTCTTATTCAATATATATAAATAATATCTAAGGTAATTATGTCATCTTATATCTCACAGGGTTTTCTGCTCTTATTCTACAGTAGTAAAAACCTGAAATACTCTTTATGGGAAAAATTTCACTTTGGTGCTTTCTCCTTCTTTCATATAACCTCAAATTACCACTTTTGTTCTAGCAATTACCCCAGCAACTTTAATAATGTAATTTTCAATTCTTGTCGACCGTATATATACAAATAATATCTAGGTCATTTATGTCATCTTGTATATCTCACAGAGGTTTCCTGCTCTTATTCTGATGATAAAAACCTGAAATATATATATTTATGGGGGAAAATTTTTCACTTTGGTACTCTCATATTTCAACACTCAAAGTACCACTTTATTCTAAGCAGTTACTTAACTTTAATAATGTAATTTTCAATTCTTATTCGTGTATATATAAATAATATCTAAGGTCATTATGTCATCTTATATCTCACAGGGTTTCCTGCTCTTATTCTGATGATAAAAACCTGAAATATATTTATAGGGGGAAAAATTTCACTTTGGTGCTCTCATATTTCATATAACACTCAAAATTACCACTTTTGTTCTAAGCAATTACTAGCAACTTTAATAATGTAATTTTCAGTTCTTATTCGTGTATATATAAATAATATCTAAGGTCATTATGTCATCTTATATCTCACAGGGTTTCCTGCTCTTATTCTGATGATAAAAACCTGAAATATATTTATAGGGGAAAAAAATTTCACTTTTGTGCTTTCATATTTCATATAACACTCAAAATTACCATTTTAGTGCCGATTATTAAAATTTGGTAATTTTCAGTATTATTCGATGAATATACACTTTTATTCATGGTCATTCGTATATGTCTCAGGGTTCACCTGGTGCTTATTCTGATAGTAGTTTCCAGCTTTTTTTTTTCAAATATGGAAATCAGGTATCCTATGAACTTATCTTAAACTGATTATCACTCCAAGATATTTTTTTGTTTCCAGGAAAATTTAAGTTTCAGCGTTTTCTCCACAAAAAATCAAAATTAAGCTATGAACTATCGTTTCAAGATAAATTTTTTTTTGTTATTTTAAAATTCACTTATATTTCTCTATTTAACTTCGACGCGTTTTTACAGTACTCGTGTATAAAAGAAATAGCACTAAATAAAGTCCTGTAAATTTTTAAACTATAGTCCTTAACGGCAGATTTTTCTTTTTCAGAAGCGTCGATCTGAATGTACTAAATTACAACTCCTCCATTAAAACGGTTTTAGTATATAACAAATGTTGCTTCTTGTTTTTTTTTATTTAGTTTAGTTTTTGTTCCTTTGATTAGCTTAGAGTTTGTTCATTCATCAGATTATAATTGCTAATTTTATGCGAAAATTTAATAAAGTAAATTTTTTTATCTACTTGGGAAGTAACTACCTTAATATTTATGAGTGTAATGATCCTAAGTGTAAGATCCTAAGAGTGTAATGATCCTAAGATCCATATAAAAATTATATCAATTAGAGATTGTTACTGTGTTTAATAACTAAAATAGATTTAAGAAATTTCTTCTCCTTTTGTTAGTAAGTACTACTAAGAAACTACTGTTTATGAATTATAAATGGTCCCTAAGAACTATACATATAAATATCAATTGGAAGATATTGTTACAATGGGTTTAATAGCAAATAGATTTAGAATTTCTTCTCCTTTTTCATTAGTAAATACTTTACTAAACTACCTTATGTTTATGAGTGTAAATAGAACTATACATATAAAAATAATATCAATTGGAAGATATTGTTACAATGGGTTTAATAACTGAAATAGATTTAAATTTCTTCTCCTTTTTCATTAGTAAATGCTACTAAACTACCTTAATGTTTATGAGTGTAAATGGTCCTAAGACTATACATATAAAAATAATATCAATTGGAAGATATTGTTACAATGGGTTTAATAACTGAAATAGATTTAAATTTCTTCTCCTTTTTCATTAGTAAATGCTACTAAACTACCTTAATGTTTATGAGTGTAAATGGTCCTAAGACTATACATATAAAAATAATATCAATTGGAGAGATATTGTTACAATGGGTTTTAATAACTTCCAAATAGATTTTATTTCTTCTCCTTTTTCATTAGTAAATGCTACTAAACTACTGTAATGTTCCTTAAGGTATAAAATGGTCCCCAAGACTATGCAAAATAATATCAATTGGAAGGTGTATTACAATGGGTTTTAATAACTGAAATAGATTTAAATTTCTTCTCCCTTTTTTTTCATTAGTAAAGTATACTAGAACTACCTTAATGTTTATGAGTGTAAATATAAGACTATACATAAAAAAGTAATATCAATTCTGGAAGATATTATTTTATTAGGTTTAATAACTGAAATAGATTTAAATTTCTTCTCCTTTTTCATTAGTAAATGCTACTAAACTACCTTAATGTTTATGAGTGTAAATGGTCCTAAGACTATACATATAAAAATAATATCAATTGGAAGATATTGTTACAATGGGTTTAATAACTGAAATAGATTTAAATTTCTTCTCCTTTTTTCATTGAAGTAAATCTTTACTAAACTACAACATAATGTTTATAGTGTAAATAGTTCTAAGACCTTTGTATAAAAATAATATCAATTGGAATATTGTTAATGGTTTTAATAACTGAAATAGATTTAAATTTCTTCTCCTTTTTCATTTAGTAAATGCTACTAAACTACATATGTTTTGTAATTAATAGTAGTTCCACAAGACTATACATATAAAAAAACAATATCAGTTGGAGAGATATTTATTTAATGGGTTTAATAGCTGGAAATAGATTTAAATTTCTTCTCCTTTTTCATTAGAATGCTCGGTTTGCTAATTTTATTACGATAGGGTTAAATTTCATGCAGAAATAGACATTAAGATTTTCTCAAAATGAGTTGAATGAGAAAGAAAAAAGATTAGTAATTGTTTGATTAATTATATAATGATTGATACTAAAGTATCCCAAAATCTATTAACATAAAGAATCAAGTAACAATATAGGTATAAATGTATGGCGATAATAATTGTTTCACGGTTATTATAGATCCTTAGATACAAGATAGTAATAAAATTGTGTACGATACAGAAACACACTACCCTTATGTAATGCTCATACCCTTCAGTTATCGTTCCTGTATTAGAACATTTCTGTGTGACATTCACTTCTATATAGTTATAATTTATAAACCCGATACTTTTGAAACTTGCTTGTGGTCCAAATACCATGAGCATAACACGGAATTCTCATCTCTTTCTTTTTAAAACCAAAACATCGTTCTCTTCATTTCACAAATTTTAGCAATACGTGAAAA
>BGPR01004808.1:0-71516 GCA_013235015.1 Araneus ventricosus
CTTATACTATCATCAAAGTATATTTTTAAGAGTTAGGCTTTTCAGTATATCTCGAATCTCAAAGACAAATTGAAATTACAGAAACACATTTCATTTGGAAAATTGTTTTAAGGGGACATAGGACTCTTAAACCTCGAAACAATAGGGGGGAAACTGTCAAATTCGATACATTATATCTCTGAAACAATGTAATTCACAAACTCACTTTTTTTATAGAAAAATATCTGTTCTTTCTCTTATAGTACGCACATTTTCAAACCTTTATATTGGTATGTATTCATTTGAGAGAGTAATAAATATGGGTATGATTTTTGGAGAAAAAATGAGATAGACACCTTGCGCGCATGATTACAGATAAAACCGTGGTCTAAACACAATATTTTGGGTGCCTAAGTAATCCAAACAGTCTGTTTAAGAAACTGAGCCACAATTTATTAAAATTTAAATTTAATTTCTTTTTTATATACCCATTTAAAATAAAATGTTAAAAATAGTTAAAATTTCAACTTTTTTTACCCTCCCCCCCAAAAAAATTTCTTTGGAGAAAATATGTTCAAAAATTGTGGTTCAATTTGTAGAACATAGCACAATATATATTCAGTAAGGATTTTATGTAAAAATATTCAATAGTTCTTGAGATATTGCGCGCGCAATATAGAAAAAAACACATCTTGAGATATAGCGCTTTTAAAATATGGTCATTTTCAATGTTTACGTTGAACAGCTGATACAGTTTCCTTCATAACTTTCATAATTATGGGAATTTTTTTAACGCGGATTGTTTTAATTTATTCCGAAAAGATTGGGGAATAATATATTTTTTTCATGAAATCGAAAATTTTTAAAGTTTATCGGAAGTATGTCTCATTAACCAACCAGCCAATCAAATGAAATCGAAGCAAAGTAATTGACCGAGAGAAACGAGGTCTACGTTTTAAGTCCAGCATTTCGTATTTTGTCTGACTATAAGTTTGTTACGCGATTACGTCCAAATGCGTTGTTCAATTTCCTTCAAATTTTGCAGAAATATTTCTTGAAGCAATAGAAAATGGTGTATATATTTTATTTCTATTTATTTTAATTCCATAATAAAGTAGTTATATTAATTATATATTATTATTATTATTATCAATTTAATTAGTAATAAAAGAGTGAGTGGCGACATTAAGATTATGATATCAGAGTTGTAAATAAACACAGTTCGTTGAAAAAAGAATATGGAGGCCTTTCTAGGAGGGTGCCATTTTTTTCTTCTCTTGACCGAATCAGATCGGCAATAATTTTAGCCTGTTTTTTGATGGCAATTTTCATTTCTTTTTTTTATTACGGATTGAAAATAACTTTGGAATGAATAGGGGATAATAGCCTTTGTTGCTGAAAATCCCCAAAACCTCCCAATCAAATCAAATCAAATAGTTCGTTTATAGCTTTATATCGTTATCGGCATTTCGCTAAATAAGTGTTATCTATTTTTATAATCTTTGGCTATCTTTTAGTCCTAAATTTATATTAACCTCATTCACCATCTAAATAATTTCTTTTATACCTTATGAGCCGCAGTTGGCAATTTTAAGAACTTTCAAAATTTGATTGTAATTGTTAAGCCTAAATGGAATTATCAGACGCTTCTCGCCAAGAAATGCGATCTCGCCAACATAATTTCGCCTGCCTTATAAATCGTCTAATCTGCGTCACAACGACAGCTTTTAGCTTAAATAATATTTTTGCCAAATTGTAATTTTTATCTCCAAGTTATTTTGAATTCCATCTTCTTATTTCTAACGAAGTGAGTTGGAAAAAATATTTTAATTTGATGCCTATTTAATAGTGAAATTTTCTCGATGATAATTTTAAATAACTTATTTAAGGATTGAATTTTTCTCTGTGATTTTTCGGTGCCATCTTTCTCAAAATATTTCGATATTCCCCCTAAAGATAAGCGAAATAAAAGATCTAGAGATGTTTTGCTAATTCAGCAGATTGCGAACCATTTTATCCATATCGACTCTAAATTCGCACCTTAAGAATTGTGCTAAACTTTTGTACTCTAGTGTATCTCCGTGAGAGTCAAATTATGATGTCCGGTGTCCCTACAAACAATGCTGTCTTCATAATGAATAACATTTACTAAGCTTTTAAAAAATGCTGTGAAGAGAAAATCTTAGATTTTATTGGGGGGAGGGGAGCGAAGTCTACTGTGCACAGAACTACTAGTATATCTTTTACTAGACAGCAGTAGCTTTGGAGAATTATTAAGGTGAATTGGAACCCTAAGTTCGTTAACCCTAACCCTGTTACTTCGATGTACCTTTACTCAAAATCTGTTATAGATTTGTGTTTGAATTTTTTTATACAAGTAAAGTACATCTTTCTCATTATACTGAAATGATTTTTTTTAAAAATTCAAGAACTTATTTTTTACAATTTTTTTGTGTGTGATTTTGTGTGTGAAAAATGTGAAATTGGCAATTTCGATGAACCTTTTCTCAAACTCTGTTATAGATACATGTTTGAAATTTTTTATGGAAGTAAAGTACGCCTTTCTAATTATACTGAAATGAGCTTTTGGTTAATTTTTAATTTTTTATAAATTGACAAAATATTTAATTAAACATAGTGAAATTTTACCCTATTTTGACACAAAAAAATTTTAAAAATAAAGTTTTGAGTTTTTTTTAAAAAAAGCTAATTTCAGTATAATGAGAAAAGTGTACTTTACTTGTATAAAAAGTTTCAAACATGTATCTATAACAGATGTAAAGAAAAAGTACATCGAAGTAACAGAGTTAGGGTTAACGGACTTAGGGTTGCAACTCCCCTTAACGTATAAAACTTTGAGCTGAAATGTGCCTTAATAATTAATTTGTTTAGGCTTGAATAATTTGAGTACGCAATTTTCCTTATTTCTCCTTTTAATTCAAGATGATTATAAGAATCAACGATACTCTGCATTCTCAGACGAAATGAGTTATTTATTAAGAACTACGAATAATTTCAAACTTTTCAATTGCTTCCAAAACTTAAGCTTCAAATAGAATCCTTATCAAAAACAGGCTCTCAGAGAGATAGAGATTGGAGGCACAGCGCTTGAAAGAAATGTATATATAAAAAAATGAAATTCGATGAACGAACAAATTAAGCTTCGAAGTGAAGATCAAAGTATTAAAGATTTGCCGAAGGAAATGCTTAAGAACGGGCGCAATTTTTAATCATGAAGAATCAAAAGAATGAAAATGAATTTTCTCCGCATCGGACTTAAAATCAAAGAGCGCTAAATCATCAGGAAGCCGTGATATATTTTGATTATTTAATTATTCGTTATTGGAAATTTTTAAATTCCCATGCGCCTGAAAAGTTATTAGTACTACGCAATACAGCTTATTATTCAAAGAGATAGTAAATAAGTTTGAGCTCAAATTACCACCAATAAATCGGATCTGCTTTTAAATTCTTAGCTTTCGTTACTGGTTTTCTGATTTGAATTGAAAATTTATGCGAGCAAAATTAGTTAGAAAACGGAGGATTAGTAATTTAATTTTCTCTGTAAATGGAACAAAAAAATTTACAAGTTGCATTCACAACAAGTTTGTATCGGAATATAAGAGTATTAAAAATCTTTAAAAATTCTGAATCTTTCGTAATTTAAATGCGATGCGTTAGAATATTTTTAATCTTCCTTCTCGTCCTATTAAGTCATCTTTCGCTATTTATTAAGAGAATTTAAATCTAACAAGCTTCAATTGTATTTACATATGGTATTAAAGTCATATTGTGAAATGTTTTGTGTCTGAAAAATAAATAGTTCAGTAGCAGAAAATGTGAAGACTGAATTTTCCCAAATAAATTAATTTCTTCTATGGGCGAGTTTTCTGGTTTGTTTAATTACATTAAAAACCTTGACTTTATCTGCTTGTATGAAATACGTTTGCACTCAAATATATAATGCATAATGCTAAAAATTTATTTGATCAAATAAATTACAGGCAAAACTGAATTAAATAATGCGTTTTCAGTTTTACTTCAAGTGGAAGAATATGTTTCTTTGTGTTCAAGCAATCTGTTTTTGCACTAATACAAAAAAGTGGCTTGACAATTGCTTTTTGCTACTTTTATTAGATTTATATCAGTATTCAGAATACATTTAATTAAATAAGTAAAATTTTTAACATTAGGAAAAGGACGATAATAAACATAAATATTAATTCTTGTTTGAAGGGAGAGAATTTCAATTTAAATTTTAGAAACACGAAATTCAGTTAGCTGATGATAATTTAATGTAGAAAAAATTAATTTGGTTTCAATGTAAACACATTAATTTTTTACTCCTACAACATTTTATATTTACATTTCATAAAAATAGAGCTAGTGTAAAATTTTAAAATGATTACTGAAATGAAATACATTGGCAATTAAATATAATGCAGAATGTTAAGAATTTCTATAATTTAATAAATTGAAAGCAAAAACAAATTAATTAATACGTTTCAGTTTTATTTAAAGTGGATGATTAGGGTTCTTTATGTTCAAGGAATTCGTTTTTATATTAGTACAAGATAGTGCTATGACTATTACCTTTTGCTGCGTATAGTAGGTTGATATTAGCGTACATAAGAATTTTTATTAAACAAAGAACAATATTTACAGTCGGGAAACATAATATTAAGCATAACTATTCATTCTTGTTTGATGGGAGATTATTTAGATTTAGATGTTGGAGCTAAAAAATTCAATTAAAAGATGATGATTTAAAGGGAAACGAATTAATTTGGTTTCAGTGTAAACACATTCATTTTTTTACGCCTACATCATTCTATATTTGCAATTCATTAATTAACTATTTAGTAGGAGCTAAAAATGTATTTTGAAGAGATTTCTAAAGTAAGCAAATAAATCTTTTTAATAATCTTCAGACAAATACAGTTCATTTTTTAAAAAAATTCTTTTGTTTTTTATTAATGCATTTAGCGTGGAAACATGAATTGCACTGTAAAATGAATGCAGAACTGATGAAGTGTAAAATATTTCATATCTAAATATATGAATCAAAATAAAAAACAAGATTAGGTTCAATTGAAAATTGTTGTAAGAGATCATATTATGATATTTTTTAAAACTAAACTCTCTTATGTAGACGTCTACAATCTTTGAATGATTAAAGTATCTGCTGAAAGCACTGTTGATGAAAAGAAAGGTAATTTTCTAAAAACATTCCAAGAACAGAAATATGATCAAATTCAAAAGAAGTATTAAACAAAAGTCCTGGAAGTATTTGCTACTTTTTAAATTAAGAAATCTTTGGAAAATTTTTGTTTCTGGAAAGATCAAATTCATAAATTTTCTGAAATAATTTTAATAATATTGGTATAATTTTATGCAATTTCTAACAAACTCATAAATTATACAACGCACATGAAAAATTCATTACCTTAGCATTTACGATATTTCGTATTTATTGGTAGGAAAAAAAAGCGGATTAAATTTTTACTTTTCGAATTTCATTTAGCATGGATATAAAATTGAACATGATGACCATATTTGGATCTATTATTCTTTTATTTTTATACTAAAGCATATTATATTTGGTGTTTCTGCAGTAATTTCATTTTTTATATAGCGCGTTACGTATTTTTAATTAATACCAGCAGAGTTTCAGTACTGTCAATTCTTTAAATCCGGGGATCTCAACTTTTCCCCCTCGCGTACCCCTTGATTACTACTATCATATCCACCTCCCCATCCTCAACCATTCGTCTATGCAAAGAAATTTTTATCAATAATGTTAAGTTTAGCTTAAGTTAGCTTAAAAGTGAAATGACTGGAATTAATAACATTTGCAGAGATTATTTTTGATTTTATAATTTATTCCATTTTTAAAACAGTATTAGTTCAACGCCGAAGCAAATGAAACCAGTATTGTAATTACTTCATTTTAATTTATAAGGATAGTTAAAAATTACACTTCGTAATAATCAACTTTTTAAGTGGTATAGTTGTTAAATGGCAAGCATTCACTTGCAGAAACAAAATACTCTTTTTTAATACCTTATGTTTTCTTGTTTCCACCATTAACAACTTCGATTTCGTGTACCCCTAAATGAACCTTCGCGTACTCCTAGGGGTACGCGTACCACAGGTTGGAAACCTCTGCTTTAAATGGAAGTTTATAGAATAAACTTTTTATATGAATTATTTGAATTTAATTTTAAGTTAATAATTTAGCTTGTTTGCTCTTCTACACAATTTCAATTTTTTTCTTTACCTACTCGAGGCCGCTGTGGCCTAGTGGTAAGGTCTCGGCTTTAGGGCCGGAGGGCTGCAGGTTCGAAACCCGCTTCCACCGAATATCCGCCGCGCATTGGGCCCATTGCACGCCAAATCATACGTAGGGGGCCAAACGCCTCCCACTGGCGTGGCGTGAAAGTTTGGAGACGGGGGGGTCAGCCCCTGGCGCCGCCCCCGCCACCTGACCGCTTCTCAAAATTACGAGGTCGATCCCCAAATAGACCTCGTGCTGCTTCAAAATGGGACGTTAATATAAATAAATTAAACTAAATTCTTTCCTTATTCCGAAACCATAGAATATTTTGAAAGAATAATTATAATCGATGAAATTTTTTATGAGTATTTAATGTAATATTTCTCAGAATTAAAATATCTAAGTTTTAGCAAAGCAAAATATTAAAAAAAACAATTTTTAATCTTCAATACTGATTGCCATAAAAGCTTTTATAGAACAAACTAACACTAACCTAGTTAAAAATATGCGTTGATAATCTAGTGATCTTGTCAAAGCGTAAGAAAGATGCTGTTGTTCTATTTTGCTAATAATTTATCTCACTCAATGATCGCATTATAAACTTTATTCTGTCATTCGGGAAAAGCTAGCTTTCATTTTGTCTCACTTCCTTTTGTGGAAGCTGGTCATTACTCTGCATGGAGATAAATTCTGATTATTCGTTGAATGAACGTCTGATCATTCATAATTTATCAAGTGAATATCTGATGAATCACCACTGCGCTGTTGTATTAGTTATTCGTTTGAATCAAGGCTGACTGTCTCGATTTCTTTCTTATCTGAATCTCTCGCCTTTCATTCAAAGCAGATACATCAAAAATAACTTCTACGAAACAGATTTATTTATTTCTGAAAAGGAAAAAGATAACTTTTCCTTTTAAAAATTACCATCATTCCTAATTTACAAATTCATCATTCACCATTCACAATAATGAACTTGAAAATGAGTTTTAGACTGAAATACTTGAGGCTGCATACATTCTTTTGTAAAAGCCTCCCGTAACCTTGTTGAAAGAGTTTAAGCTAATTTAGGGAAATTGGTTATACTTAATGTAAACATACGGAAAAGAAATACTTCTCATCAGCTGACCTGTTTGTTATAAAGAAATAAATGTACTTGGAGTGAAAGCCAAGATTATGTGTTTCTACTTATCTCCTGAAAGAAAATTACTAAATTACTCCGGCACATGGATTGATTTAAAAAGGTGGCAAATTCTCTTTTTTGCAAGTAATTATGTTCTTACAACTTTCTTATTATCGATTAACTGTTAATGTGAGTTGGCATATTAATCAACGTTTTAAACCTGAATAAAAGTTATTATGGCCAATGGAACTATCTAGAAAGTTGACATTTTCTCTATTCTGTATGTAATAATATTCCTATAAATTTCTGATCAATAAAAATTAATATGAAATAGCATATTAATCATCGTTTTAGGATGATTGCAGGTAAGATCGTAAAATGATAAAAAGCTAGACATACTGACAGTATGCTTTGTAGAAAAGTGTATTCAAGATCACGAAGGAATTTAAAATACAAATACATGGATGGCAGAATCTTATTTTGCTTAAATGTGTATGTATGGGTTACGATACATGCAATGTTTATAGCAAAGTAAAACTGCCAGCAAGGAACAATGATGCAACAGGTCTTTTAAGCATGGTGGTATTTCAAGTACAAATATAGATTATTACATGGTTGGCCAAACAACAAAGCTTTGAAGAAGTTAAAACTACTTCAAAGTTTTGCTGTTTGCATGCATTGGGAGACTGACTATGAACATTGGCTTACAACTGAAATGTCAGCTTAGACAGTTTCGATAACGATTCCTTGGAGTCAAGATACGAGACTTTAAAAACTAAGACAGATATTTGTAAAGCATATGCAAATCACGAGGCAAATCTGCAGCAGTCATTAAATATTCCATCTAACGAAACTTCCTATAGACAAACCGTCTACAATGATTACGATTATTCTTTTACTTTCTCTTATACGTAAAGTGACCATCTATTTCCCTCCTCAAAACGGGACTTATTTATTAATATTATTGATTAATTTTTTATGACGGGAATTTTTATTTAATATTATGTAAATACTAGAAAACACATATTTTTCAGTTTTCATTTATTAAAGAAAAGGTCAGGAATAAGCACGTGAAAATAAATATTTCATGTGATCTTGCATTTTTCTGAAGAACACATTTTTGCTTCAGTACATTTGGTGTAGATTTTTTTAAAAAATGAAATACTTGGCAAGATTTCTTAAAATTAACTTTGGTAATTAACGTTGCTTTATAAATTGTGACTTGCAACTATGCTTTCTAGCTAGTCCACAACTCAGTCTTAAGAAAAAAGACCCTTTCCAAGGTGCATTAGTGCCGGCAGACATAGAATATATTCAATAATTGTACGATAGTTCGTATGATTTAAATTATTGGCGTGGAAGTGTTTGAACAGTTCCACCCAACGACTTTCGATTATAATATTCCCAGTGTTTCATTATGTCACTTCCCGCAGCGAGATAGCAGGCTTCTGACCAAATTGCATATGTGTGACAAGTATAGCGCATGCTCCATCATCGCCGGGCTATTTTATTTTTGGCCTCTTCTTGTTTGAAATTGTTATCGTGGGTCGCTCTCTTTCTGAAAACGGGACATTTGGGCGTCCCGAAGCTGTGCTTGGTGACAACGGGACAAGCCACCAAAAAACGGGACTGTCCTGTTCAAAACGGGACGAATGGTCACATTACGTATAAGCAATTGCTTTTGTCCGAGTTGACTGCTTTTCTATAGGTGAAATTTTGGGTTTTTTGAGCAAGCGTTTTTTTGCAAGCATTGTATTATAATCATTTGTTTGTGCCTACCGATAAAACTTCACTTAGAATGTGAAATTTCAATAATTTATTGTTTAGTCCCAGCGTCAAAAGTGGAGATCGGTTTTTAATTCTATAACAGAATGAATTTTCATGAAGCAAGTTATTCCGTGCTCTATCTTTGTCTGTTTATAAGTATCTCTTCAATTGAAACCAGTTGCAAATAAAATTTAAAGTTAGTTAAAAGAATGCTAAAAATAATTGGCTTGAGATTCTTAATGATATGTAATTATGTAATACATGAAGACTAAATAACTTTACATCAACCAATTATAGTTTTCATAATACCGAATTTTAAAAATAGAACTTGATAATTAGAAATTTAAAAGGTATGAACTCAAAGGCTGTAATAAGAAAAATTATGTTAATATATAATGATGCTTTTGGGGAACACATAGTTTTTCCTTTTGATATTTTGCTAGTCACAAGGGTTGATCGCATTTCCTATCGGTGATGTTATTTAAGATCTATCGGCAATCTTTACTTGCACTTGGATAAAAATAGAACTCTTAAAATGATGAACTCGGTTGCCTCGTTTGGAAATTCCTTTCAATGCACAACAATCGAGCTTCACGCTTAGGGAAAACTCTTTGAAGTTTCTGACAATAGGTACAATTAAGGTGAAAAATTTGTCTGTTTCAATAAAAGAATTCAAGATGTAGCTGTAGCGACGAGGTTCTGGTATTTATTATTTGTAAAATAAGGAGAGCTTTGGGACCCAGTGGGACACGACAACTCTTAGTACTATTTCTGTGAGACAAGCAAATCATTTTCTATCAGAAGAATTTTCAGTCACTCAGTGCTGAACGCGTCGCTTTTAAATTTTCTAGGTTTTCGCCAAATACATACACATATAAAACAAGTTAATTCTAATCCTATAGCAGTAATCTGAAGCTTTTTTCTCAGACATTTATATCCCATGTTTCGAATACTTAATGCCTCGAAAAAAAGACAGATTTGGCATGTAATCTGAAATAAGAAAATTTCCCTCGTTAATCACAAAATTAGGATTTCTTTTTATTCTAAAATTCACTTTGCCGCTATTCACACATATAAGTTACAATACTCGCGCTAAGCAAGTATTATTATCCCAAGAGCGTTGTTTCTTTTGTTATCTTTCTTTCATGATGATGATGCGGGTTCATAAGGTGTTTGTGCGTTCGGTTTGAAACTTGAAAAATTTGTTCTATGGTTAAGTTTTTACAAAAGGTAACTGAATGTAAAATACAACCGAAGTATAAAACTCAAAATTTTCTCTTCGCCTTTGTTCAATACTCAGAATAATTGTTGTGTTGATAATTTTGATAAGTATCTTAATTTTATATGCGTTGTGTTTGATTTATAACCCAGAGTTCAATCCAGGCCATACCTTAAGGAAGCTCTGTCAGCACGAGGAACATCATTCAATTTTAAGAGATACATCAATCAGACGTTTGCAAGATATACTTCAATCAGATATTTTTAAGAGACACATCATACAGGCATTTACTTTGGATTAGCTATCTTTATTTTATGGTGTTGTGAGGATTATAAAAGAAATTTATGTAACATAATTCTTGACTAAAAATAATCAATTAATAAAAATCACTATTTCATGGCAATGATGTATTTGTGCACATTGCACAGTCACACACACATAAAAATAATTTTGTTAGCACATGTCATTTAATGCAGAAAATTATTCATCCCACCAAAATAATTCATCGATAATAAAAAAAAGACAATTACTTTTAATAACAATATCATTTGCTTGAAATTTATCTTGATTAAAATATTAATTATTTCATCAAATTTTACATATCATTCCATGACACGAAACAATAATGAATCAATTTACCTTTCAATCAATAAACATTTCATTTCATCATCACACAAATTCAAGCTAATGGCACAAACCGGAAATACTCAAGGTGACTAATCTCCGCATATGCATACTAATTAAGCCCACCTTCACACATACAGTTCCGCGTCAAACATTTTCCTTATTTCCCAATATTGCCTTGGCAAAAGTGAATAAAAATTTTCAGAAAGTTACATTTATGATCATTCGTTCCTTTTACGTGGACTGAACTACGATTTCCTTTTAAAACCAATTTCAATGGATATGTAGCATTTTCGGTCAAGATTGTAAATTTACAACTGATATTCTTTCAGTTTCAGGGCTAGCTTTATTTTATGACCCTGGTCTATTCAAATAACCATTTATTTGATTTCTGCACGAGATGTCGCCAAATTTGTCTGACGAACAGACAATCGAGAGTCAAATTACTTCGGACCACAGGGTTTGCGTTATTTAGCGGAAAAAAACCCATCAACTTACGACATCTCTTTACTCCGCGGCGAACCCCGAGGGCTCCCGGTCAAAATTTACTTTCCACTCCCTACATCCGTAGCTGCCTTCGTCCAGACTTCGATCTCGTCTCCCTGCCTCCAATCTCAAAAAATCTCTTTCCGAAGTCCCCCTACTCAAAGACCATTGGTCAACCAACCACCCACGTCAGAGAAAGTTCTCGAAGTTTCTCTTTTACGGACGAAGAGAAAAAAAAAAGGTCAAACACCCCACTCGAAATTCCCAGAAAATCAGAGGGGAAGGGATCATACTTCCTGTACCCCTTCTCAGGAGAAAAAAAAATGGTCAAGAGAAGGAACGTGTTTTCTTAACACGACATAATTCTAAAATCATAGGATAAACTTTAAGGATAGGCCAGGCATACAGTAACAACTCATTTTTACAATAGAATATGAGGTGTCAAACGCAAAGGGAGACCGCTATAGGGGGATCTTTGCCAGTGAATTAAGTGAAAAGAAGCAACGGATGCACTAGATAAAGATTTTGAACAGGTTTAATGAAATACAAATTCACAATTGTACAACAATACTCTTGCATAAATACCAGCTTTAAAAAGTCCTACGCAGAATGACAGATATAATGGTAAGTAGGCCCCTGTATCAACAACAACGAAAAACAAAAAAGAACTTAAGTTAGATGTTACTTAAAGTAAATGTTCAATAAACTTCTTGTAGTCCAAAGCTATACACGCTTCTCGGTTAATCTTAAGTTTAAGGTATGCAGCCGTTTCTCCACAGTTTTTTTGGATCGCCAATTGTTTGCCGCCAAGGGGAAGACGGTTTAGCGATGTGTTTACATTTGTTTTGGGTGCGTCTCATATTAGTGTCTGGCGCGCGCAGCTATCATTATATTGGAGTTCTGCGCTTCGAAGCATCGTCTTGATTGGTCAGCTATGTGCTAATTTAAATTTAATTGCTCGATTTAATAGAATTTGCATAATACTTCGTTTGAAATTCAACTGTTTTAATTTTGACAGTTTGGTTCATGGTTTTTTAACGACTGAAGTGTTTGTTTATTATGGCTTCAAATTCTGAATATTCTTCATCAAGGTGCAATTCCTGTTGCTTACGAAATGAAATTTCTGGTAAAATTGGTTGTGTTTTGGAATTTAAAAAAAGACCTAGATTCCTAACATTCAGTGAACAAACGTAGCTACTAGGTCCCCGCGTTACTGAAAGCGAAGCCGCGAATGTTTTTTTAAGTTTAAAAAAGTTGCCCAGAACCCACTTGAGATGCCTCAGGCATCGCGTGCGGAATTTCTCCTTTTCAGATGCCGCGCATCACGTGCGCATTAGACCAATAAAAAGCTCACTGCGCAGCCAAAACAAATGTTCTCACATCGCCAAACCGTCTTTCTTTTGACGACAAAAAGTTGGCGATCCAAAGTGGGGAGGAACGGCTGCGTACTTTAAACTTAAGTTTTACCCTCTTCTCATGTTGTTATTCATGCAGCTGTGTTGTTGTGCTATTGTGAATTTGTATTCCATTAATTCTCTGTTGCACAAGTTATCATGTGTATCCGTTTCTTTTACTTAATTCACTGGCAAAGAGCCTCCTGTACAGATTGCTCGTTGTGTTTGCGATCCCATGTTCTTTTGCTCTAATGACTTGTTTCTGTATGCCTGACCTACCCTTAAAGTTTGTCCCATGATTTTAGAATCACCCTGTATAGGCTTTTGTGGCGAGAGTCACTTATGCGCGAAATCTTTAGATTAGGATTACTTTTAAGAATCTGCACTGTGATCGATTTTAAACAGAATTTTAAAAAAATATAAATTACATTAAATTTAACACTGAAATAATTAAGGAAATGATGTTAAACTCAACTAGAGCAGTTTTTAAATCTATTTTTAGAAAAAAATTATTGAGAAAGCTTTTATATTAAGCATTTAATTTAAAAAACAACTATGCATGAATGTTTTTCGAATTTTGTGAAATTTTTGAAATGCTGAATTTCAATATACAATAGCTTCTAACATTTTGTCCCGAATTCAGCCTGGCCGTCAGATAAACATGTTTATCCAAATAATTTGATTAATGGCGACAGTTTGAAAAAGTTAAATAAATTTCAAGAATTTAATAAATCATTTCTAATCTAAAAAACTGCAGCTTAATTGAAGCAAGAATGATTTCGTAATGTACAAGAGACTAAAAATTACAATAGTTTTTCAACTAAATAATCTTAATTAAATTTCTCTCGCAAGTTTCGCAAATCCTGAAACGCCTAGAGCATTATCGAAAAATAAGTGTCAAATTACTTTTAAAGCAGAAAACTTAATAAAAGGATGCCATCAAGTATTTTTAAAGGATATAAAATTGCATTTTAACATACTCAAATATATTTTTCTGCTGAATTTTATTGCAACAGTCTTTTTTACTTAAAATTTTACGTTTAATTAAATTTAAACCTGGACCGTCGCTGAAATATTCTGCTGTATTTAAAGCAGAAGCTTTGGTAGTATTTTTTGAATTAATAAAATTTGTACATTTGATCTCATTTTAGGTATATATGTAATTCCTATACTATATTATTATTGCTTTAGTATTTCTTTTTAAGGAAAATAAGAGGTTACAATTAATTATTAACGATTAATTTATTAACCTCTTAAGAGTCGCATTTTCTTTGTTATCTAATAAGATGACCCCTCCTGTTTTGGAAAGGGGCTGTCGTTTTCATTCATCTAAGAAGGCATGGAATACTTGAGATGCTTATGGATTCTACGAAATTTTTGTGTTAAATTATAAAGCTAATTAATGATTAAATTTTAGTTTATAAGCCTAAAAATGTGATAATTCGATGTACGTCAATATGACGGGCGCGACGGTTAAGGGGTTAAACAATTAATTATTACTTAACATATCTTATAATTCTTATCTAATTTTAAGAAATATTCTGAGAATACAAGTAAGATTCAAAATTTATGTATAATTTGCGCATGGCAGTTCATAAATAAGCAATCCAAGTTTATTTTTATGTCATATTTTTGTATTAATAATGAAGATATCAGAATTATACATTTATTGCACTTGTGAGTTAGTTTAATTTTTGCTAGAATTCAATTCTCTTTTTATGGGAATTAGTTGCTTATCCAGTTTCAAAATAATTATAAGACAAAAAATATTTTTGGTGAAGTGTTTTCTCAAGAAGATTTTATTTAATAAATTCATGATATTCCATAATTTTAATTAATCATAAATAATTTATATTTAGCATTATATTCTTTGTTATATATCATAGTAATTATGACGTGATAAAGATATATAATAATTATGTAACATGAGATGCTGAGTTTGAAGTCCATATTTTCCAAGAAATAATTTATTAGAGTTTATATTTCAATTTTACTTTTAAACAAAAGTTACATCGACGCGTAATCAGAAATATTAGAGCTTTTCTTTATTGTTATTCTCTGTAAAGAAGCATTAATAATAATTAATTTTATTTTTTTTGCATCATGACGTATTTTATAACGAGGCCTTAAAAAAGAAAAATGTGGGATCAATTAGCTATAACTCTTCCGAATGAAAAACATTATTTAATTAAACAAACATTATTTAATCTGGTTGAAATCAAAACACTGCATTAAAACATGAGTAGAAGTTATGAATTATCTATAAAACTCTGCATTTCTATCTATTTAGAAATAATATTAAATAACTCCATTCTAATGATTTCAGTGCTTTGAAGTCAAACATTCCTGCGCTGAATCGAAATTAATATCTTTCACTTAAATAAATTTTTTAATGCACCAGATCACAAAATAGTGACAAGAACCAGGATATTTGCAGTTATTTTCCGCTGAATTATTTCGAAAATGTACAGCCATAATGGTAATTCGAAAACACAACTTTACATTATTTATGTAAAGTTGTACAGACACCATTGATACAACCTGTTTACAAGCAGTTGTCTGTCTGACAACGCACTGAAACATTAAACAGGTACTAACTTTTCTTCTCATAATCATTAAATAAGGGACTCTCTCAGCTACCTAATTTAATAGCTTACTGCATCTGGTTATTTTCTGGTGCAAACTGATTTTGACATCTCTAATTTTAAAACCCTAAATTAGAAGCTAGAATTAAGCACATAGTGCTTGAGGCAGCCTTTCGAATTATTTTGAATAGGCACACAAGCACCTACACGTTTTCGAATAGATCTTACCTCGCCGTGTCTGTAGAATTTGTGTTAATTCTGGCTGAAAATGGGAGTAATGTGTAAATTCTAGAGTGTTTGCCGAAAGCGGTGCTTTCCTTTTGAGTCGCTTTCTGGTTGCCTATCCTTGATTTCCTGTGAGATACTCTCCCTTCCTGGCAATCTAATTGATTAATTGTTTCCTAGTTGAGCCGCTTGCAGAAGGGCATTTCTCATACATCAAGCATCTACGAGAGAATAATTTCAATTGTAATTAACCAGCCCTTCCAAGTAAACTAAATGTAGGCAATTTCTTGATTGTTGGGATCGACACTAGAAGATGTATTCAAAATACCCACTTTTCTGAGATTGAATTGCATTCAATTATTCATGTCATTGAATAAACATATTTTATACTTAAAGGAGGATTTAAGGAATGCTTTTGCTTGGAATTTCAAATAAATGTGGGTGATTTCTTTATTGTTGGATCGACATTAGAGCTATTTTGAGGTAAAATGCAATCAAAATAGCGACTTCTCTAAGATTTAGTTGCATTAATTCAGTCATCTAATTTATTTGATTGAATGACCATTTTTATACTTTATGGAATCCTACTTAAGGGGGCACCTCAAATATGGGGATGAGAACCCGCCGTATAAGTAAGCAGAGTCTCGCTTCCCGGTGGGATATAGTTATGGTGGGGGTGATATTACCCCCGCCGATGACGGGTCGTACCTCTGTCTTAGAGGTCGTCGCATGAGCCGCTCGTAATGGGAGCTGTTATGCGAGGTACGCAGTGCCTGATTAATTGTCACTATGGCCTGGTTATTCATGTTGGATCCGCATTCCTAGACTGATAGGAGTAATTCGTTTGTGATACACTTTATGAATGGTTTTGAAATTCCTTTAAACAGATATTGCAAAAAAGTAAATGTCGTCGATTCTCTTGATTTTTTGCAATTGACATTTTATAAGTTGTATTCAAAATATCAACTTTTCTTAGACTGAATTGATTCATTTATTCATTTGAGAAATGAGCATATTTTATACTTAAATGAAGTTATAACGAATAAATTTACTTGTGCTTCCAAAATATGGGGGAAATTTATTTATTGGTGGAACAACGCTACAGCTATTTTTGATAAAATGTAATCAAAATCACTTTCTGAGATTAAATTTCGTTATTTTATTCATCTAATTCTCATTTGATTGAATGAACACTTTTATACTTCATGGATGATTTTAACATCACTTTAACCAGATTTTTCAAATAAAGTAAGAACAGTATCTTCATGGATGCAATCGGCACTCGGTAATTTGTATTCAAAAATATTTCCTTCTATGCGACTGACTACAAAGCAGTCGCATTTATTCCTTTTATTTGATTGAATAAGCACGTTATTAACAAAATTGCATAAAATCATTTAAACTTTTTCTGGATAGTTACGTTTATCTTACCCTTCAGTTCTGGTGTAGTGCGGAAGTTTGGAGAGGGTAGAGCCAGCTCAGTTTTCGTCTTCATAATGTCGGTTGGTCCTCATCACTGCGGTTCAAAATTACGGGATCCGTCCCAAAATAGCATTGTGTTGCTTCAAAACGGGACGTTAATATAACTAAACTAAGCTTAGCGTGAAATTTCGGCTTCTTTATCAAATTTATAGTGTAGTAGCCTTTTGTGTCAAGGTCTTTTTTGTGATTCAGTATTATATGAATTTCAATAATGCCAAGGTGAATTCCATTTTCATCAAAAATTTATAAATCTAGAAGATGAAAGGAGGTTCTGACACAAATCAGAGCACACTGAAAACTGACAAAAGTTGGAAATAAAAGAGCTTCTTACAGCAACTTAAGTGCATTTAGATTGGAATATTATATTTCCGAAGAGTAATTTAGATATGTAATTTTTAATAAGAATAAAAAAATCAGAAAAATAAGTAGTCTTATCTACTCTAAAAGATCTTTAAAATGAGACAACGGGATCAACTAAATTATAATTTATGGAGCTGAAATTACTATCGGGTGGAAAGGCGATGAAGTAATAGAAGCTAGTTTAATAAGTTAGCTGGATGTTCGAACATTTTTTTTACTCTGTTTTTACCATGTTAAAAAACTATAAAAGATACCTGGATATGATGTCCGTACTGCCTTAATATGCCTGAATACGCAAAATGATCTTTCATAGTTTTTTTCCCATGATAAGCACGGTTTAAATTTCTTTTCACTATGCTTATCATGTTTAAAAATCTCTAAAAGACACCTGGAAATAAATTTTGATGCCTGAATTACTAAGCACATTTTTTAAACTCTCTTTCATTGGCACTAAAAAGGCATCCTATTCGAGTTCATGTCAATAAAAAAAATGTGATCAAAAATTCTTTTTGATGCGAATGATCTTAACCCTTAAAGGTCCAGTGTTGCCTTTACGCAACATACCCAATTTTGTCTTCTAAAATCTTGAGAATAAGACTGAAGTAATGTCTGTTGTTGTCAATAGGACACATACTGAAATTTTCAATAACTCTATTTACAACATATTGATGGAAGCCTGAGTGCTGGTAAAAGAATAAAATTACATTGATGTTTTTCATTTTTGGCTGCATCTTTTTAGCTTTGTTTGTGCGCTTGAGAATGCCATATTTTATTCTCAATGTTGGAGTAAATTCCTTATCCGTATTATTATTCATTAAAATTAATCGGTGTTTGCCGTTATAAAATTTCATCAAGGAAATTTTTTTCTGAAATGAGGCCAATATTTTCAGTTGGTAAGAAACTGTGTTTTAGACATAAACCATACTTAAAACAAAATAGGAGTTTTAAAACTATTTTTCCCATGTTTTATTCAAGAGATGAAAGTCAAAAGGCATTTTAAAATCAATTTTTAAAAATCGGGCTTTTAAGGTTTAATTTAAAGAAAATTTAGAAGAAAAGTATGCTTCGACGATATAGAGAATATTAACAATGTTTGTGTGCGTGTGTGTGTGTGTGTCTTCTATGTCCAGACGCACTTGCAGCCATGAAATTTGGCACACAGGTAGTTGTAATGGTGACTGAATGCATCTCGAAGCCGGAATTTAAAAATTTAATTTAGAAATTTTTTATTTAATATTTTGTGTTGTTTTGTGTGATTTTTCACACTCATTTTTCAATAGTATGGCTTCGAATAATTGTATAAGAAAAACAGTTACACCATCGGAAAGAACAAACGTTTTCTGTTCTAATGAATGTACGTCTAACGTAATGTACTGAATTTTGAGAAAGTTTTGAAAAATAGTCACTTTTATGGTAATTTTCAATAAAGATTTCTTCAAATTATCGCATCTGACGTTCTAACATCTCTATAATTTTAATTTTTTCAGCTTATAACTGGAACGTTTCTGTCGGATTTAAAACAAGAACGGTTAAAATATCTTTTTTCGTTTTTTTTAAAATTATTTTTCCCTGATTAGTTCAAACAGTTTTTTGCTAGCGAGATTTAACAGCGAGAGTTTCTCCGGACGAGAGATCTTCCTCGCGGCAGGTGACGTCATATGCTTTCATTCCCAGCATGCATTTCTGCAATCCGATGTGTATCTTTTGTTTTGATTTTGTTTTTAAAACTTTTTCGTGTCATTGTGCTTATTTTTTCCCCAATTATTTTTAAGTCCTGATTCCACGGGCAACGCCGTGCGCGTACTGCTAGTAGTTGATAAAATAACACTAAATATTATTACAAATGCCGCTTATAACTTAGCTTTAACTAATTAACTTAGCTAACTTTAACTAATTAACTTAGTGTTCATTAATACATGAGGGCCCAATAAGCTTCATAAGAAATATTTTCAAGTGCAAGTTTTCACCTTTTATCTATATATTTCAAATAATTAAATTTCCCATTTTTTATTTTGTTTAGTTTACATACCTCATTTCTTGACCAATCGGTGAAAAATTCTGAGTTTGACCGAGAATAATAAATGAATAACCGAGATTAAAAGACAACTAAATAAATTTGAAATTAATGAGAAAATTTTTTAATTCTCTTATTTCTTTTCTATCTGTATTTATATTACTAGTTCTTAACCAAAATTCTTTTGCATATAATTTCAGCATCAACATATTTTTTTTTGTTACGAAGCAATCGCCAAACAAGATTTGTACACTTTTCGCAGGAAAAGAAAGGTTTCCCTAAATTGAATTTTGAATGGATGATAAGCAACAAAACTTTTAAATTAATTTAGTTTCAGCTCTTGATATTTTTCAATTATATCTAATTCAACATCCTATTTCAAAATATCTTTTTGCACCATTATCTTTTTTGATAAAATAGATTGCCTCGGTTCTAAAAACGTTTAGTTTTGTTTCTATCCCTTTCATAAAAGAAGTTATAAACATTTACTTTAACCAAAAGTCTTTTTTCTAAACTTTATATGTGCTTTTTTCTTTTTGAGATTTTTGCACGATTTGAGCTATAATAAACATGAGATCAGTAAATAGTTTAAATTTAATTTTCTTCAAATTTACTATGATTGATTTCATGAAGTTAATAAAGGAAACAAAGTATTTTTATAATTCTATAAATGATTTATAAAAATATCTTAATGTTGCAAAGAGGAAATGGCTTAATATTTAAGAAATATTACAAAATTTGATTTTGCCTATCATAAAAAAATTTCCAAGTTGCACAAAGCTTCAAGAATATTTCATGTCCTTGACAAAACATTTGTTCTGAAATTATAGCTGACAGTACGTAGATGTAGATAACAGTGTTCGACTTTTTGTGTTTGAAATTAATAGAACATTTTTGTCATTTTTAGGAAATTCAACAAAATTAAAAGTAGGGTAGTAAAAACTTTTCAAGATTTTATTGCTATTTCTTACCGTTTTATAGACAGTTTGATGAAAAAAAATTCTTATATAATAATTTTTTTAAAAATCCTTCTCTGATAGTTGGTATTCTTCTAACTTCGATTTATACATATGAAATTTTTATTTTATTAGTTTTATTTTCAATACGTTAAATTACATTGAATATTTTATATAAAATTCAATAAAAATTATAAACTACCTTTATACAACCATTTCTTCAAAAACATATTTCTGTGAAAGTTAGTGTATCATCTAACTCGAATTTCTAAATCTAGAATTCTTTTTTCATTAGTTTTATTTCCAATGTTTTGCATTATATCGAATATTTTATTCCGAGGCTTTATTTGTGATATATATAATTCATAAACAGGGCTTTCAATCATATAGACATTTGTTTGAATTAATTCCATTCCGGGACACTCTGAGCTCTTCTCCTATGTATCTTTCCACATTTTTCAAGCTTAATAAACATCATATTTATCATCCCATAGGGAATTTGATCTGCATTTTAAATGCACTTCATCTCCGCGAAGCACATTCGATATGAGTTTGTTGAAAATATTGAAATTCGATATGAAGAAGTAGAACAGTTTTTGCGGAAGGCTTTGTACTTCCGACACAGAATTTCGAATAAATTGAATTTGTTATATCCGAAGTGGGTTGTTTCATAGTAAGATATTTTATCGACCCGAATTTATTTGAATCGCGCGAAACGAATGCAACCCTGTTTGATAAATCGCTATTCATTGAAGTCCCTGTCTTTGACGTTCATGGGTAATCATATATTAGATTACTTTATACTAATTACCCTTGTCAAGACCACTCGGTTAATAAAGAGATATCCGAAAGAAACACAAAAATGTAACATAAGCTGGAAATCTTTTGATTTCTTAGCTGTCAGTTTCACTAAGAATATTATGAAAGTGGGCATGGAGACGCTGGGTTTGACTTTTCTGTCTGCTTTGGTATGAATTATACTTTCAAATATTTTACACTCATTAATGATTTTAGTTTTCGTATTTCTTACCGTTAATAAATGTATTGGACAGATTTGGTAAATAGTCCCCGCTCTGAAAAATTGCCATTCGGAAAGGAAATCATTTTTATCGGAAAAATGCTTTCCAAGCTTTCTTTATAAATCTTATATAATATAATTAGCTTTTCTTTAACCTTTGAGTAAACCTTATTTTATTTTCATATATCAACTATGTTATTCTAACTGAGTGAGTGTAAGGAATATAGAAAAAAATATTAAAATTTCATTTTAAACTTGTGGGTGTATTTTTCTAAGATTTATATTGTTCATTTACACAATTAAATTTTTAACTTTGTTATTCATTTATGCAAATAAATATCAATTAATACTTTCAAATAATTTACCCTCATTAATAATTTTAGTCTTCGTATTTTTTACCATTTATAAATGTATTGGACAAATTTTGGTAAATAGTTTACGCTTTGAAAAATTATCATTCGGAAAGAAATTATTTTTATCGGAAAAATGTTTTCCAAGTTTTCTTTATAAGACTTATATAATATAATAAGCTTTCTTAAACTCGATACTATCTGTTAATTCATTTTTAAATATCAACTATGTAATTCTAAATGAGTACTTGCAAGTAATATAAGAAAAAATATTAAAGATTTCATTTTAAGTTTGGGCATCCATTAAAAAAATAAATTATTCATACGTGCAACTAATGACCATACAAATATTAAAATAACGTGCATAAACCGTAACATGTACTTCAAAAAACAAAGCTTAAAACTAATAAATATTTTTAAAAACAATTGTTCTAAATTTGTTTTTCTACTCTATAAATTATTTTTTAAATTGATTCTCACATTTGCTTGCTTTACAACGGGAGACAAATACATGGTTAAAATAACAATCCTTAATAAAATTAAACACTTTCTCAATAAAAAAAAACACCAGTTGTTGGGAAAGTATGTTTATTCTTGAATTAGAATTTAATGTTTTCTTAGAACAGTATAAATTTGGAAAAGGTTGGAAAAAATATTTATGAATGATTGTATGTGAAATAAAACGTAAAAATAAAATTCAAGATTTTGTATTTTCCATAGTTTCTTTTATTCAAGCATCTTTTCTTTCGAAAATATTTAACCCACGATTTATAATTATATCACAAAACTGAGTAAGCCCGCCCTGCCTTTGGCACCCGGGTAAAACTGAATGACAGCCGCTGCAATAGCTCGAGTACTGAGGCCGAAGTCCTGGTAACCATCACCGGCCACGGCCCGACCCCTCACGAAGGAGGTGCGTACTATTACTGGAAGAGGGACTCATGCCTTCCCCATTACTGTACCCACATTTGCGAGAACCCGCTTACTTATACGGCGCCTTCTCATCGACGTACTCGTGATCCCCCCAGGTGGGACTGATTATAATTTAATGTACTTACACCCCATGGACCCTTGCCAGTTTTATCAGAAAGAGTTGAGAAAAGACTAAACGTTTTTGCTTACTGCACGCGTGTCTATTAACGCTTTAACCCAAGTACGCGTGCAGTAAGATTATTTATTACTATTTTCGGAGAATGAATATCTGTTTTTCACTAATAGAAATTTAGTCTTATTTTAGAGTAAACAACAGCAATGATTCATGATATCGGGTATTATTGTACCAATAATAAAACTTTTCAATATTGTGGTTGGATCAGAAATAATTTAATACATATATTGAAAAGAAATGAAGACCATATCGCAATTATACAATTATATCTTTTAAACAGAAAAGGAGTTTTTTAAAAGCACGCTTTTATTAAGGTATTAAAAAATAAGAAACAACTTTTTTAAATAAAACATCTGGAGATCAAATCAAAAATGGTAATGGTACGAAACGCTATTACAAATACTTCAAGTAAATTGACATTTAAATCATATTCATAATATACGTTAATTGTTAATGAATGCTTAGGAACTTTCATTCTTATGATAATCATTATGGTTTAAAATTGTTTTCAATGCCTTATGCTTTTACGATTTTTGTTTTTATCTCCATACTTTTCATAAAAAAAATTTAGTATGTTAATCAAACCTTTTTATAAAAAAACCTTTTTAATAATTATTATTTTTTTAAATTTTAGTCTTTAATATATTTCATAACTCATTATAGTAATTATCATGGTATTTAGTAATCAACTTTTCTCAAATCCATTTCCAAATGATCCCTTTCATTTGGAACGAAAATTAGATTTAAATTAAGTGATTAATTGATAATTAAGTTCTGAAAGTATTGAAATATTGTATTGTCATCGGGAGCATGCACCTATGCAGAATTTTATAACTCTAATACATGAGGAGTTGTGTGTAAAATTGATTGAAAAATTCCAGATATTTCTAAATTGCGAGTTACAATCATGAAAGAAGTCAAGTCTAAGTATATAACGTCTAAATAAAAGCGTGTAAGAACAGTTTTATTTAGACGTTAAAGAGCTACGTTCCATGTAGATAGGAGCCAGAAAGTGAGAGCAGCACAGCATACGATAGTATTTATTTAGAAGTCGTGGTAGATTTACGAGTTTCTGAAATGAAAAGAGATTCTTTCTTGATTTATAATTTGAATTCGGAGTATTAGATGAGCTTATCTGTGACAGAAAGGATTAATACCATCAGTTCATGTGTTAAAATCAAAATGTTAAAAATTCAAAAATGTTGGGGGACCAAAATGTCACGGCATTAAATATTGGATGAGGTAGCTAGGATATTTATAAAAACATTGAAGCAAGGTAGATGCCCAGAAATAAAATTTAAATTATAATATATATTGAACAATTAATTCTGGGTACTAAAAAAATTAACACGATAAAAAAAAGCAATTCTAGCAATACTGATATATCACCTACCTTTGCTGACCTGAAAACCCTAGCTACTTAATTTAAAGTCAATTCGCATATAGTGGTAGTACAATGCTAAAAAATAATTAAACAAAAACAATTTTATTAAAATTTAAATAATTTTTTATTTAACAATTATTAATAGTGAAATTAATTACTGCCACAAAAATTAGATATATGCATAAAAATTGATGCACAGGAATGAACATTTATCAAACAAAACAAAAAATAAAAATTGTAGCTACACATTAGCACTGCAGGCCTAAGAATTATATTTCAGAACACAAAGTAAAAAAAAACAACCTAAATTTGATAGAGATGTAATGATCATTATTAACAAACACTTCTTGAATTGATGAATACTATTAAATAAGTGAATTTTCCTTATATTCACTTAACAATGATATTTGAAGTATGCTACTTGCACACTTTAGCATTTTCTTTGGCCTTTTTCTAGACTTGTATCACTCACTCAAAAATCGGAAAAACTAAAGATGGGAAAAAGACGTTCAGCAGAAATAGACGCTTAAACGATGATTATAATCTCCTTAATTAAGTGTCCACATTATTACGATGAAGAAGAAAAATGCTGAAGGTAGTACACATATTGCAGATCTTGTAAAAGGTGATGATCATTTATAACTCTGTAACATTGATGAAAACTAGCGTTCATGCCACCATGCAGCAGAGAACATTTTAAAATGAAGAAGAAAGAAATGCTTTCTTTCACACACAACACCTTAATTCACAGATTGTTCCGGAATAGTGTTGTAGAAAAAAAAACTTCATCTCGTCTTTCAGACCATTCATCACTGTGGTTTTTCAAACTGCATCTTTTTAGGAATACCAATGAAGAATAAAAAGAATCTTCAGCTTCAGACTCAAAAATACAAAAAATATTAACGGAAAAAATAAAAGCAGAGGCAAGACAAGACAAGACCCCAGGCCCAACCGGCCCTGGGGCCCTCAGCTGGAAAAAACCAACCACTCGCTTAGCACATCACAAAAGAATTCAAATGGTAACGGAAAACGATTCCAGATACAGACGCCCAAAAACTGATAACGCCAAAAACCTACGCGAACCAAGATGGCGAAGAAATAATCCCGTTGCAAAATTTGAATTTAAAAATTAATAAAGTTGAAACCTTAATGGAAACAACAACAAAAGTTATGACAAATAATAATTAAATCGAAAACAAAGTAAATAATTAAGTAAAATTTAGAAATTAAATGAAACGGCTAAAATTAACGTTTGAATTTCAAAATTTTCCAAAGTTGCCACAAGAAAAGGAAGAAACTTTAGTGGTGAAGAATTAAATTAATTAAAAATACTGACAAAACCGAAAAATGATGTTAATGCAATATTTGCAATCTAACATCATGAATGGATCTAAAACAACAATTCAATAAATATATTCCGCTTTAAAATTAGTTATGTCACATACACATGTTTTAGACTTTTCGTAAAATTAACATATCCCCTTTCGTTTTATTTCTAGAGTGCTAGTTACGTAACTTCCATTGAGGTCTCTTCTTTCCATGTTATTTAAGATTCACTAAAAATAATACTGGTTTTCTAAAAATTTGCAAGTCAAAACGATAATAATTTTTACGAAATGCAGACATGTTACTGAAAGAATTGCGTCGGAATGTCGTAATAAAAACGCATTTAATTCTCCATGACATGTTCAATGTGACTTTAATCCTACGCACTTGCCTAGACTGAGATTTGCTAAACTTTATAAGAGAATATATCTTCTAGCAGCGAGTTTGAATCGAGTGATAACTTTTGTTTCTATTACATTCACATCTAAAGCTTCAAATAACTTCACTGTATATAGAATCTACTGACTACTAATGAAAAAGTTTATTGTCTATTTTTAATTCTGCAATATTCTTTTGAAACGAGAGGATTTCATCCATTCTTTTTTTGATGTGATGTGAGAACGAAGTTATTTTCGAATTAAATGAAAATTTTCTGCCTGCATAGGAAAACCAACTACTAGCAGTTGTAATGGAAGCAGCTTTTATGTGTTGATTATATTAAAACATTGGAAAATTACATTTTGCATATTTATTGATATTAGTTTGATAGTAATATAATGCTAA
The DNA here is from genome assembly GCA_013235015.1 of Araneus ventricosus. Taxonomy (NCBI): domain Eukaryota; kingdom Metazoa; phylum Arthropoda; class Arachnida; order Araneae; family Araneidae; genus Araneus; species Araneus ventricosus. Next base: position 26,461 of record BGPR01004808.1, read on the forward strand.
CTATGTAGGCCTATGAACTAGGGATTTTTACAGAGAGACATGTAATGGAATTATAATAAATATAATCTTGTTACAGTAGAAATTTCATCAGAAATTCTAAACATACACGCTTTCATTTGTGTTCCAAGGTACTATACCTAATACATTTTGAAAAAGTAATATGAAAATATTGTAGAATTACAAAAATGTGCCGTAATATGGATAAAATGAGGAAAAAGGAGTATTAATTAACCAGAAATTCTTGAAACAAAGCAAAAATTTTATTATGCCGTATTCGCACATATAAATATGCATTCCGAATCGGGAAAAAATACTATTCTTTCCCGGTTGTTGACTTGAAAGATAATTATTTTGTATTCGTAGGATTTTTATAATTTCGATTTTCTTTAATCTTTTCACTACGGATTTCAGTGAATCTTCCATCCAAAGTAACTTCACTCGTGCTAGGATATATATGTAAAGAAAATGCAACTCCTTTCTACATTTTAAGAATTAAATTGTTCCTTAGATTGAAAATTTGTTTGAAACTTTTGAATTAACATTTTTGTCAGGCTGTTCCAGGTTTGCTTTCTGAACATTTACACTTCTGAAATTAAGTCAAAAGATAAAAATATTTTTCTTGTAATAACAATGAGCATTGAACTAAAGCAGTGACTTTTTCAAGAACACCTTAAATTTATGGGATAAAAAGAGATTAGAATTTTAGTGTTTTAACGCATGAACATTTAATTAACTTTAATAATGGTTATCATTCAAATACTTCTTAAAATATACAGCTGAGTGCTGGTATCTGAGAAAGCTTTCGAAGTGGAAAAGGAAAAGAGGTTGAAAAATAAATGCATTCTTTCTTTGGTACCATCTGTTCATGTACATTTCAAACGATCCCTTAGTGCATCTATACAAAAACTTCCGCCGTTTTATTGGAGATCTTACATATTCTCGTTCAAAGGGGGTAGAAAAGTCCGCCTTGGTGAAAAAACACTTTGCCCAAGATCTGCAAAAGTAATTCCTTGAATGTAAATGCCGTCTGCAAGTAAAAACCTAAAGCTTTATCCGAAGAATCATCATGATATTTTATAGTTGCGACAGAAACCATATGCTTACCGAGATCTTGATTCTTAAGCAGAAGTCTTCAAATATCACTTGTATCTAGTAGATGCTACGGCTTTTCTTTCTTTCTTTTTCTTTTTTTCTCTCTTCTCCAGAACTCGTATCAGGTTTTGCTTGAAACACGAACTTAAACGTTTATTTAATCGTATGTAAATTTCTTGTATTTGGAGTTTTCTGTCAGAATGCCAACGAGCAAAAACTGATGTCAGGATTTCATGACTTCCATGCACAGTACAGAGACTGAGTAAGCTATCCATCTATTTGGAAGAAAATCTTGGAGGGATTTTTCCCCTTATTTATTTTCGGATATTCGCTTGACACTACGAACTACAGGCTAGCACAGAAAGCAATTTTATGGTAAAATAGCGTTTGAATTTCTTTTTGCTGTAAATGAACATAAAATGAAGTCATGTGTAATGAAATGGTTTGCGATACAGTTATCTTTTTCAAATTTGTCATATACGAACGACCTCATTTCTGAAATCAATAAAGGCGCGGAGTGAGAAGACCATACTCTAAGAATGAAAACTAGAGTGTTTTTATAAGGTTTATTATTGTTTAGTCTGACTTTTAGTGCGTCATAGTTGTGAAAGTTATAAGGTGCAAGAAGAAAGGTTATGATTGAGTATTAAAATTTGATTTTTCTTCGTGGTGTTGGTGTTCTCTGAAAGGAGACTTTGCACTTTCGAGTGAACGAAAGTAGTAATGATGATATGAATTATTTATTCCTTTAGAAAAATAAAGGTTTTTGACTGCGAATAAGCTATCTAAGCTATTTGGAAGAAAATCCTGAATGATTTTTTTCTCTCAATTATTTTTAGATATTCGAATGACACTGTCATCTACAGGCAAACATAGAAAACAATTTTATGGTAAAACAGACTTTTGAATTTCTTTTCGCTGAAAATGAATATGAAATTTTGTAGTGGGCAGTGAAATAATGTGCGTTACGGTAATCTTTTTCATGTTTGCCATATATGACCTCATTTCGGAAAATCAATGAAGACATCGGTTGAGAAGACCATAATAAAAGAATGAAAACTAGAGTGTTTTTAAAAGATTTATTGTTGTTTAGTTTGACATTTAGTGCGTCATAGTTGTGAAAGTTAGAAAGATTATCATGGTGAATTTAAATTAAATCATTTGTGGTAGTGTTGGCCTCTTAAAAGAGATTTTGTACTTTTGAGAGGTAGTGACGAAATAAATTAATTATTCGCATAAAAAAAGAGAAGAGAACTCTGTTATTTCCATCGGGTAGAAATTGTTTTTACAATAAACAAGGTGACTAAAATTTAATAATAATCGATTACATTTCATTCTTAGCAAAGATTAATAGTTAAAACTTAACTATATGTTATTCTGATGTTTTTCAAGCCACAAAACTAGTTAATATAGCCTGTGCTAAAACTGAATGACAGTGCTCTGCGTTTCCTTTAATCAGATTAAGACAGTTTACAGATTTTTGAAACAATAATACAAATAAACTAAAACATTCATATGAAAAAAATTAGTTCAGAATAAACTGAAACACTGCGGAAATAACGGCATCGTCCATGTAAATTTTATTCTGAAGCTGTTTCAGCAGCCTCTGAAGTAAGTAACTAATGCTACCAGACGTCCCGGTTTATCCGGGATAGTTCCAGTTTTAGACACTTTGCCCCGGATCTAAAGAATGACCCTGATTTGTCCCAATTTTGAGTAAAATATATGGAATTGTTCACTTTTCTACTAATAATTTAGTAGTTCATATTAAAAGTTAAAAAACTATGAATTTTGTTAAATAGAAAAATATCAACTATACGTAGAATAGTGTCACTCTGTTTCAGTGAATAATGTTAGTTCTATACCATTATTCCGTTGAATATTATAAATCAACAGGAAAAATAAATCTCGATTTTCGACTTACTGTCCCAGAATACCCCCCTCCTTTCTTACAATGTCCAGACAGTCCTGAGTTGAAGTTCCGAAAATATTGCAATTTTAAAAGTAACCTATGTCTTTCAAGAGATATTTTCAAATTAAGATTGATTTTTGAATTTGTCTTCATACAATGAATTCTTTGCCTACAAATAAATTAGTGAGAAATTAAAAATTAATTTAGCTACATCTCAGAAATTTATACTCGAATTCAGTTGCTAAGTGAAATACCATTTTCATTCGCACAAAATAATGAAAAATGAGTCGCGAATGTTTGAACGCGTCTGTCATATCATGTTATAGACTATTAAATTTTTCAATATCCTTTAACACTATTATTGGATCCATTTCTTTCAGAAAATCCATCAAAGTGAGAAGAGGAAAAAAAATCTCAAACAGAGGGAGACGGCTATTAATAACACTTATAGATTGATTACTGTAGCATTAAACCTCAAACTCTAAGAATTCGTTAAGGGTATTATTGATAAACACATTAGATCTGCATTAAAGAAAACAATCTCATAAATCAAATACGGAACGATATATATATTCTGAGAGGAGCTTATATTTAGACAGTTTTGCGATCGTTTTGGGAAATAAAGCGTATCTCGGCAATGAACGTATTTTAAATCTAAAACCTTACCTCCCTCCTCAGATTTCTCTGGGTTTAATCATTGCGATGTTTATATGAAAGTGAAATGAATGGGAAAGCTTAATAAAGAGCAAAATTCAGCAATCTTTGCGAGTGATTTTAAAGTATTTAATGCTGAAAGAGTTCCTATTATAAAATAAGAATATAAATTAATTTAAAATACAGTGATATACAATACAGGCATAAATCGACAGAATAAGCGAAAAAAACAAAGCCGTTGAGCCTGATGTTTTCTTCTTCAATAAAAAGTACATAATTTTTATTGAATTTTTCTTGTATGAAATATGGTGTTCTAGAAGCATCTTAATTATCCTAAACATTAATAAGAAAAATACGAAAAGGTGAAATGAAATGCAGTTTGCAGGAGAAGAATAAAGAAATCTAACAGTTTTTTGTACAGTACATTCAGTATAGATGTATGTAAGATCCTTCTGTAGTACGAAGAATGTCCAGTCTGCACTCTATTTCCCGCAGAGTTTTTAAAAATATTTCCTGTGTCTTTAAACTTCTGCATCCACGCATAATTTGAAAACACACTTGGTGGACTTCTATGGTACATCAGGAGAAACATTCTTTGCACGATTTTCTATTATTTTGTTTCTTCTAACAACAATATACACCGCGCTTTCTCTTGAGTGTTTGCCATTTTCTTTTCTTATTACAACTGCTAGGTAATTAGCACCATATACCTCAGACTACTGATACTAGAAAAAACTGTTAGATTTCTTCATTCTTAGCCGCAAACTGCATTTCATTCCACCTTTTCGTATTTTTACAATTAACTTTTAGAATAATAAAGATCTTTCTCGGACATCCTGTATATATAAATATGTATTCTATATAAAATATTTTATTTGCAAAAATCATCTCATATATTCGTACAGCTCAAACTATTGACGAAGATTTTAACTTTTTTCCTCTTTTTTCTCTGCTTTCACAGAGCGCATCTCTTGGAAGACATGATAGTGAAATTTTGTTTCGTTTGCAGCCCTAAAACCGGCTCTAGGGATGTCTCTATAGGTTAACCTTAATTTTAACAACCATATGTTCATACACCGCACAATATATACCACATTTATAAAAACAGACAGTGATTGCAAGTTTGGAGTTGAATATAACACTTAATAGGATTGGGTGAAACTAACTAAAATGCCATCTGAAATATATGTCTAAGATTCCGATTTATAACAAATCACCCACAAGGGTTTTAAGTTTTACAATGTTTAGGAAATTAAAGAAATCATTCACCATGATAGGATAATGGATGATTTAATGATGAGTTCACTTCAGATGATGCTTTCTCTGATTAAAAGGAATTTTCATGATAGAAAAAGATAGAGAGAGAAGTTTTCACGGTAAAAAGGAACGTAATTACATATGAATTACCAAAGAAATTACTACTTACGCTAGAAAGAATGAGAATATTTTATGCACTCATGCAAACAAAATGACTAAATTTTTCTCAAGCAGCACATTGATTCAAAGGGGGATGCGAGTTAAAGAAAATATTAAATATGCCCATTTTTAAACTCTGACATACTGTTAGTAACCTCCAATAACTTTTAGTTTTGTTAATATATTTCACTTGGTGCGCAAATATGCAAATGCATCCTAGTTTTATATTTAGGAAGTACCAAAATATGTAGAATAATATGCTTTATTTTGATTATTCTAAAGCTTTTGACGAAGTTGAGTTGTCAAGATAATTGCCATATCTATGTCTTCATAAGGGCGTTTGAGTCTCGCTGTGATATCATTTGCAACGACTTTATAATTTGCGAAAAACTTTCTTGACTAAAATCTGTTTTAAAATAAGGTTATCAAAAGAGCATTTGCAACTTTCTTTTTTAACAGTAGTTAGTAGTTTTCTTCCAAGTTTGAAGTGAGTCAATATCACGCTGTCCTTTGCTAACTTCAAGGAGTTTTTCCCTCCAATAAATTAGTCATATGATTTAAATTTTCCTTTTGATGTGCAGAAGAATTGCAAATTTCATTTGAAATGGTTTATTTTGTAATAAAATGTATTTCCAATGATTAGCAGTTTTAAAAGTTTACTTTATGGTAAAACGAAATGTTTTCTCTTTCTCCAGGTACAGACATTCTATGATTTGAAGAACTGAACAATGAAGTCATTAAGTTGTTTTCTTTTGTTGCTGTTTGTACATATGTAAGTATAAACAAGCTCTGAGATAACCAATTAATTAAATAAAATCTGAAATTTTTGTGGATAAGAAGTTTTTTGTGAGAATAAATAAATAATTACTGATTCCAGATCTCATGGCAACATCGCACAGCACAAGAAAAACACTTTAGACAAAATGCTGAAAGCCTACGAAGCCAGTGTACGACCTTTTATGAGTGGAACTTCAGGTAATTTGAATTAATGAAGGCAAAGTCATAAGTAAATTGATTAATTTGGAATGATTGAAATACATTTGTTTTTTAGATTTTCCAACTAAAGTCAGTGTTAATATATTCATCACTGACATCTTCGACATAAGTGACCTTAAACAGGTAAGAAATTTTAAATATGAAGATTTTCATTTCCAAAAGTTCTATAAATGAATAGTTTCTTTTCTAAAAATATTCGAAACATTGATGATTGAACACCTAATGTAGGAATATTTTGATGCATATTAAATGAAGTAAAAGAGTTTTGTTCAAACAGTTTAAATGTCTTAACAAATTTAGTATTAACATTTAATAACAACAAAGCATACTTTTAATATGGACGATATCGTTTTTAGTACTTAATGAGTTTACAACCTCGGATCTTCAATATATAAAATGAAGTATGTGCTGTGTCTAACTACGAAGTGTGAGAACTTAAGTGTAGCTATTCCAAAAGATCCAATAACAACAAAGATTAATATTCAAGGGATGCAATGTGAAATTTGAAATGGCCAAATGAAAACCTAAATTTAGATAGAGCTTATGAAGAAATTTCGAGCAATAAAAAATATCAGCAAAGCCCCTATGAATTCTATTCTTTACAGGATGTTTTCTGATTACTCAGGAGGACAAATTGAATTTATTTAAATAGTTTAAGACCTATCTCTGGAGATCAGTTACTGCCGATTATATAATAAAAATTATTTAACAGCATTCCCTGCTAAATACGCTTATTTTATTAAAGTATGACCAGTTTCATTTTGTTTCAAAGATGGTATAATAATTTAAATCGCATTCCATAATAAAGATTTCGCATGATCTAAAACAATTATCTGCTGGCTTCTGATTTCTACTCAAAAGTTCTTCAATGTGTGTATAAAAATTTTATTAACAATTTGCTTGCTCTCATACATAGAATACCATATGGTTTTCCAAAAACTAGTACATAAAAGCAATTTTAACTGGATGTCTGCATATTTAAACTGACTTCATTTATTAAGATCTAATGTAAATTAAAAATTGCATGAAGAAGAATTTGAAGATATCAGGCTATTTTTATACACTTTTATTTAACTTGACTGGTTTCATGCTTGTAAAGACGGAATATTGTAATCAAATTTTCACGCACTTTTTGATGGGCTAGAGTTTTGAAATTTTGTAGACTTGAGTCTTTTCGATAACAATGCATTATTTTGATACTTTCAGAATTTAATTATTAATTCATTTCATATCAGTGGTTCCATCTGGTAATCATTTTTTAAAAAAATGTTTTCAATATTCCATAATATTTATAATAATGAATTAAAAATTAAAAACTAAAGAGTAGAAAATAATTAAACTAAAAAATCTACTTTTTAGTACACCAATAAAAGCGAGTTTTGAAAAATTGTTTTTATTAATGTAATTTCAGGATTACGTGATACAGATGTATCTACGAGAGATATGGGATGATCCTCGGCTGAGATACCCTGATCCTGAGGGCACAGTCCAGAGTATTCCACTGGGATCTATTTCTAAGATATGGACACCCGATCTATTCTTTAATGAAAGGGAGGGCCATTTTCATAACATACAGAAAGCGAATCGCTTTGTTAGGATTTATCCTACCGGGAAAATTTCTTACAATTCCAGGTAAGTTTACGTAATGCTTCTTTATTTAACTGAGAGTTATGACATTCATGAAAAAGATAAAATGATTTAAGTCAGAGAAACTAGTGATAAATTAATTTTAGAAATTCATTTATAATGCTGCAAAGTTAAAAGAAAATTTAATTTCTAAGACGGAAAGAATACCTATTCTCCTTCGTCCATTATGTATTTTGTATTGAGCGAATTTTAGTGGTTTCCAAAACTATTTGGTGTGCAGCCCCATCCTGTGTCTGTCTTACTTTTTCATATATTTTCTGTCTTCTTTTCTCGTTTTTATATTGTTTCGTTGATAATCGAACTCTCAGGTGGAGAAGTAAGCAAATAAGAATAAAAACGATGATACGAGTTTTTAAAATAATTTTAGTGAGTTCTTTAACTCTACAGACCTAAAGGACGAGTCGCCACTGCTTTTAGGTAAAGCTTAATAATAATAAGAGCAAATAATTCAGTATTCTTGTTCAATATTAGGCTATTTTCCTATTATACCTTAAATTTTCATTTTCTCAAGTTGTCCTTCCATTCTTTATCAATTCGATAGTTGCAACTATCTGCCAATGAAACTGAGTAACAGTATGCATCATTGGCAAATTTCTTTCAATCGATAATGATTGGATGATGTACTAATTGATAAATATTTGCATTTCGTTGTACTTATATATTGAATAAATTTGTATTTTTGGAATAAACATCTCCATATAAATTTGTGAGCAGCCCCTTGAAATTTAAAAATTAATATATCTCTGTAAGTTTTGCAGATAGAATCGTGAAACTTTTAATTATACATAGATGAGTGTAAGAGGAGCATTTCACTCATTGACACTTTTGCTATATGGGGAACGTATAAAAATGTAATTTTGTTAACTTTTTATATTCATCTTCCACAAAAGCCAAAATGTTTTCACACAAATTCCTACCTTCTTTGATGAAATTTTGTAATTGGAAGTATATGTCTAGGTGCAATATTTAAGGAAATACATGCTTGTTCCACTTTTTTGGGACACCCTGTATGTTGATATTTTAGTTGAAGTTGCCTTCGTTCAATTTTGAATGCCTTATGCTGTGTTCGAAGAAATATTTATGGAGTCAATAAGTTACAACTAAAAGCGATTTTAAACGACAGGTGTATTTTCCTCATATTAAAAAGTCATCTAATTATCATCAGAAGTATCATACTCAGAATAATATGCAATCAAAATCAATAAAAATATAGATTTTTGATGACTTCAGGAGCATTTTACATTTAAATTCCACTTTTTTTAAAAGAAAATACAGTCATATAAAAATTTATTCTTGGGAAAAATATGTTTTGCCTTTCAGATTTAACAGTCTTTTTCAATGCCATCACATAGTAACTAACCCCTTTAAAAAGTAAAATTTATTCAAAACAGCAGTTCATTCAATCTCGGCTTATTCTGCATATTATTTCTTCATCGATCAGTTATGAATAAAAAAAGCTGTCGACTGTTAAAAATAACGATTTATCAGAAAAAATGTGTAAATAATTTTTTCCTTAACAACAACAAAAACAAGAACCAGTTAAAAATAGCCAGCAACTGTTTTTCTGTTTCGAAAAGGAATACAGTTTTTTTAAATATGTGAATTAATGTCATTTAATTTGCTGTAAATATGACCAGATGGAACTCGTAGATTTTTTATTTCGAGTGTTTTAGTTTGAAATTGTGATGACGATGGTCATGTAATGAGTTTAATTTCCAATTTTGAAGTAATACAGAAATTAGGAACATAATAAAATCGATTTTTGAAAGAAGTGTATGTTTCAGTGGAATTTGCTATAAATATTACGGACCAATTTATCATGAGAGAAATTTAAAAAAAAGAAAAGTCAAGACACCAGACATAATTTCACTTTTTTAACATATCTATTTTACTTTCTTTTTTAGTCGGAAATATTTCATCTACAACCGTCCAATATAATGATTTACTCTATGTAGAATAAACCAATAAAAACAAAACGCTTTCATCAACTAATATTTATGTTCCTTTCAGGCATAGAAAAAGCAAAATCTTTTATTAGTATGAAAGTTAAACGAATCATCGTAAAAGAATAACGTTGCAAATACGATATAAGAAATAACGGAAAAATATCAAGACTAATTTTATTCAATCAAACCGTTATTTTTGATGAATTTTTTTAACTGTTATTTATTTTCAGTAAACTGCTCGTTTTTGTTATCCAGAAATAACAGCAATACTCACCGCTATCTCCTAGATACGAGGCATGATTTTTAGGTGTTCCACATGGAAGACAAACAATGTGGCAAGCTAAAATTTCATTCATTTGTTATTGTCTATTGCCAAAAAGTAAGCTAATCTCCGACGGTTGCTTGAAATTCGCCTCACATAGTGGGCTAGGTGGCTAATCCCTAAGTATCTTTGGGGTCTGGATACAATCACAGCTCTGTTCTTTTATACAACAAGGGAACGCCGCACACAAAGGATTAGTAAAGACATGGCTATCAGAATAAATTGGGTAAATCTGGTGGCGGATAGACCAATTACGCAAAAAGTGTCAGGCCTATTAACTCCGCGCTGAAATGATGTTCTGATGTTGTTTTGTTCATTTCCACTAAAGAAAAATCAATGTTAGCTTCGCTCACTGGAAGTATGGCGCAAATGCAATTTCAGCCCGCAAATGATGGCACTGAAGACCTACTTTCCCCAACTGAAAAAAAAGTACGATCACATTTATTTGCTTTCCAGTCTGTCTATTGCAGCGTTATGACTGATAATAAATTGATTATCTTTCGATTGAAAGGTTAACTCTTTTCTTTTCATCATTGAGTTTCTTGCAATTTTTTATCGGCTGCAGTACTTTTTATGGATTATGTCCTATATCTAAAAGGGCTCAGAAAAGAAACTATTATTTTTCTCTACTAAGTTGTATACGCCGTTTGAAAATGTAAAATGAAGAGATAAGCAGTGGTTGTTCTAAAAGATTTCAACTGATAGATCATCGATAAATAAAAGAATATGAAAACTGCCAGGGAATTTTATCATAATATATATATATATGTTAGGATTAAATTTCGAAAGCCGTTATGTGCACATTACCTAGTTAATCTTCAGATTACCTAATCTGTTTAGTTTAAGTGCTGAATCATCAACAAAATAAGTTTCCCAGAATTTACCAATGTAATATGTATATTAACGTATTCCTACCGTTAAAGTACAGAAGTTAAATAATATATAACATTAATAAATAAATAACACTATGTTTCAACAATTACTAATATTTTCTTACTAACGATCTGTTGATTATTATACCAAATTATTCACTAAATACATATTATTTTATTTTGCCTGTATATTATATTTGCAAGCTGCTGATTATTATAGGAAATGTCTTATAACTTTATGGAATAAAAATATAGCAAATATGCTGAGTTATTTGAGTATAAATTTTTGTGTACAAAAACATTTCTGTTGTTGGAACTAAGATCATATTTTCACTTTAAAGATTGCCTATTAGGTAATGTGAAGGTTATCTAAACAATCTGCAGATTAACTAAGTAAAGCGAGATATGAAACGATATTATTAGTTAATCTATAGATTACCGTGTTAATTTGGACATTAATATATACTGCACCCTTTAGGTATTTATAAATTCTTTTTAATATAAACATAGTATATCAGTGGTTTCTTTGGCCTATTCATACCTAGCGGTTTGAATTATTTCAGCTAAAAACAGATCTTACATATATTTCGAAGTGAAACGTTTTTCAGTACATCACAGACGTGATGTTTTCTCATTTATTTATTAGTGAAATTTATTTATTAGTGAAGCTCATTCTTTTGAATTACAGAATTCTCTGTAAGCAAAACATGTTTGTTATTTTCCTGGTTTTTTTCCGTCATGGATCGGCATGATTGCGCAGGGTGCGTGTGAGAATTTTAAAAAATTTGCATTATACATTTTTGAAAAAAAGTTGTTATAATATTTTCTGAATGAAAGAAACTATCAAAAAGAAAATTATGGATAATCCTTTTACTTAACCATTGGTCATTTGGTTTATTAACAAGTTATCATTGGTTTATAAACAAGTTCTTGCTTTGTCAGTTAGATGTAGTGATTAAATAAATTTTGAAGTTTTGTATTTGAATAACGAAGGAATAAAATAGAATATAAAAAAGAATATTTCATGCACATATTTTAATAAAAATTATTTCGTAATGAAAACTTTAAGCATGTTCTATTATGGCCTAATGGAAGATCATTGGTGTCGTCATCGTCGAATCGCTCACTAATCCAAGATCTGATTTAATTTAGGATTAATCGTGGTTGTGGACATGCTCAATATTAGTCCTGTCGAATTGTCATCAAAAGTATCAAAATGTGGAAAAAAGAATACATGACGGCATTTTTATTGTCTTAACCCTTAAAAGTCAGATTTTTTAAAAATTGATTTTAAAATGTTTTTGGACTTCCTGAATAAAAGATCAGAAAAATACTTTAAAAAATTCAATTTTGTTTTAAGTATGTTTTATGACTAAAAAAGCAGTTTGTTACCAATTGACAACACTGGACTATATTTCAGAAACAAATTTCCTTGATAAAATTCTATAGTGTCTAACACAGATTTTTATTAAATAATAATACGGATAAGGAATTTCCTTCGTCATTGTATAATAAAATATGGTATTCTCAAGCGTAAAACAAAGCTAAAAAGATGCAGCCTCAAGTGAAAAACATCATTTTTTAAAATTTTTTTATCAACGTTTAGGCTGCCATCCGTTATGTTGAAAATTGCTTTAATAAAAATTTCAGTATGTATTCTATTGGCAACAACAGGTATTACAGCTTCAGTCTCATTCTCAAGATTTTAGAAAACAAAATTGGGTATGTTTCTTAAAGGCAACACCGGGCCTTTAAGGGTCAAGTTCCTGGGGTGGTCATCCAGTGGTCATGCCACTTTATCAAAAATTTTCCCGATTAGGAAATGGCAAAATGTTAACTTCAAATTAAATTTTTGCCATTTTTTACCGAATAACGACCATAGAGAAACCATTTGAACATGTAAAAGAACATTTTTAGAATAGTATTTCTTTTCGCTCCACGAATTCGGACGGATAGAATAGTACTTATAGGAATTTTCGCGCGTCCCTTTTTTGTTGAAAAATAATGCAGGTATCGATCTGAAATTTTTAATTCTTGTATAATACGCTTAAAAGTGAAACTTCAAAAATGTAGCTCAAATTAGAAAATAAATTAATCGATTAATTAAAAGTTAAATAAAAATATATTTAATAATATTAATACTTTATTTGTCAACGGTATTAAAAGTGCTACTTTAATTACGGTTATATCTTCATAATTTGGCCGTTTTTCCTGGCAGTATTCACATGAACAAGAGGAATGTAGTTCAAATTAATTAAATTATTTTATTTAATTAAAAAGTTTTTTTTATCTTTCCTGAGTTTTATTCTGCATTAAAACGTATCTAATGACGCCAAAATAAAATTCAAAAGTTGCTGATTAGTTAATTCTGTAAATAAAGGGTTACAATTCCTAACTTTATTACTCTATCTTAACGTTCGAGGTAAGCATTTTATAGGTTTCTTTAATAACACGCAATTTCCACTTAGCTGCTAACTGTCCAGTTTAAAATACATGAAAATTTCAATATATATATTAATATTTTATATTTTTTAAAAAGAGGTAAAAAGAAATATTATGCCAGTTTTCTACTCCTGAGGAATTGGATGTTGTTCTGTAAACAATTGTTGGGTCATTTCAGCAGTAATAATGAAGAATGAAAGTTTATGAATGTTCTGGAAATGAATCTTTTTCATACAATATGTTAGTTTTTGGTAGTTTTGGCATTTTCAATTATGAATCTAATCCATTTAATATGAATTCCTTATAATATATACAAAAATATTTTAAACATGTTCTGACAGCAAGTAATTGAATTGTCAGAGAAAATATAAAAAAATATGAAGAATCGAAGAAATGTCATAATATGAAATAATCTAACTCGACTATTGTTTCTGCGAAAGTTTATTGGAATTTATTACTTTCTGAAAAACTAATATATTAGTTTCTTTTAAAAAATGATTATTTATTACGTAATAAAAGAGATTCAATAAATTTCTGAAAAACAAAGGGAGAAAATATATTCGAAAAGTTTTTGTTAGTGGAGAAGAATATAAGTTTAAGCTATACAACGTATGATGAAATGTTTTTCATAAATGTCAAAGGAATTCTCACAAACTATTTTTATTTGTAATCGAGCTTTATTTTATGTTATTTTCTTGGCATTCTTTAACTTTTCCCGTGCAGGTTTTCTAAAAGTATGAAAATATTAGTTTCATTAGAAATATAGTAAAAAACGTCCGGCGAAAATAATTCAAATTCAAACAAATTTGTCGTTGCTATGGCAAAGAAACGATTACTGTGCATCTCCGAGTCTGTTGATTTTCAGAAGTCTTGCCAAATAAAAGCAAAAATCCCAAATGAATAGGGATAAACTCTCTTAAACGAAAGAAAGTAAAAAAAATGCACGCTCATAGCATATATTTCTCTTTACCATCGATCTGTATCCGGGCATTTTCCCAAAAGCGAGATTCGACAAATAATACGGGATGGATCCTGAATCTATTCTCAGAGAACCGGGCTATTTATGGTGCAATACAAATGTAAATTTTACTTTTATTCTGGAATTTGCGAGTCACAGTTTGCACCATATTTTATTTATGTTTCGAAAATCCTCACAGCAAGGGATTCTTTCTCTCCAGCAGAAATATGTAAACTGTGCCTCTTTTTGTCGGTTTGAACTGCGAATTGAAGGATCGACCGGACTTTCGTGAAGTTGAATAAATGGCTTCCATACGTATATGGAGACCATTTGGTTCCGGTTTCACACACAGAGAACTAAAGGATATGGGAAGACATCATTAATTGTAACAGCGTAGTTGGCAGCATATTTCTCAAGAGTGCATTCAATAAAGAGGGAGTGTATTCTTTCTTACCAAGTTTTTCGTTCTATCATACATAAAACGCAATTTTTTAAGGCCAAAGATTTGTGAACCAGCATCTCATTCGAAAGTCGCTTTTATTCGAAAAATAACTTACTGCTTTGCATCTCTTTTTTGTTGCAGTTTCAAAAAAAAGTGATCAGTTTTTTAAAAAAATGTAAGAGAAATGCGTGTGGGTTGAGATTTTTATTCATCGTAATGACAGAAACATTTTTTTTTATCTTATGAGAGATTTTGAGTAAAGTGGTTGCTTTCCTATAAAAAAAGTATTTGCTATGAGAATAGTGTGACTGATTGATATTATTAAAAGGTAGTTATAATATGATTCAAATCAATCAATACGGTGAATCAAAGTTTTGCATTGATTTTAATTTCATTATTATAGATTTGTATTTCTTTTTCCTTTTTTCAGATTAACTATGAAAATGCACTGTCCAATGAATTTCAAGTACTTTCCATTTGATCGCCAAATATGTTCTTTTGAACTTGAAAGTTGTAAGTACTAATTCTGTTTCTTTAACTATAAAAAGAAAAACCCAATTATTCGTCAAATCTCGAAACAAATATTGAGAATTTATTATAAAAACGGTTTAAATTAGTGTCTCTCAATATTATAAGAGGAGACTGTTAAAGCGGAGAGATGCGAAGCTGCAAAAAATATAAATAAACGAAAGAGAGACAAAGTTGGAAAAAATAATAAGCAGGGTTGTTGTGGTCTAATAGCTAATTTCTAACCCGTTAGAGATAGACATATACTTCCAGTTCAAAAAATGGTTTAATCATTAGGCTACGGGGACTTAAGCCAGAAGAATACGCTGAATCCGGAAAGTGAAATTCTCACTTGTGTCTAGTACAGCAGTTAACCGACCCGCGCATTCAAAGGTAAAATTTTTTTTAAATGGCGTAAAGAATCTTATTTTATGTTGTTTGAGTCAATAAATGTAATTCTGAAAAAAATTATGAAGTCTAAATTTTCATACAGTCCCCCCGATCCTACCCATAATATTTGATAAAATATTTTTGACACACTAACACACACAATTTAAACAAAAAAGTTCCATTCTTCTCCGGCTAAAACTGATCGAGTTATGAAGCTTTGAATATCACTACTTTAGACCGTTTCAATGGCCGCATCGAGGAAGATCCGCCAATCAACAGCAGCACCGAGGCGGCCGTTGATTTGCTTAAAATAATGAAATTGAAAATCTCATAACTCGTTCAGTTTTAGTCGCAAAAGAGAGGAACTCTAATTGTTTAAAAGGTTACGTATCAAGAATTTTACTAAATGTGATTGATAGGACAGGGGGACCGTATAAAAACATATACTTCGTAATTTTTTGAGCAGTACATTTATTGACTCAAACAAACGTCACTTAAGGCATCTTCACGTCACTTAAAGAATTTTTTCGATTGGAAGTATATGTCTATTTCTAACGGTTTAGAAATTATCTGTTGGGTACAGTGAACACTCTGTATACACATATAATTGTTGAAATTAAAATAAGAAATTATATTCGCTCAATACAAAATTAGATACCATTCTTAAAATGTAGATAAATGCATCTAGGAACCTTTAACCTTTTCCTTTAGGGTGTGAAAGGTAAAAAGGTGTCCTCATGTTTTAAAAAAGCAGGCTTCTTTAGGTTTCTAAAGCCTTTCTACCTTATGGGCAAAAAAGAGGTAAATGCATATAACTAACATTTAACCTTTTCCTTAAGGTATCCGACTGTGTTCGGAGACATTTGTTTGAAAAATAACTTATATATATATACAGGGTGTTCATTAATTATTGTCGGGGTTTCCGTACCTCATAATTTTCGAATAAAAAATATTACGCAAAAACCGATTACGTATTCGTAAATTACAACTCAAAGAATTTTACGTGGCAACAATGCGATCTTAGCGCATTTGCAGTCTGGGTAATTATGACGTCATAAATAAAAATGGCGACCGTGCAAGAAAAAGCAATGTGTGTATTGTGGTTTTTCGAAACTAAATCAGTCATAACTACTCAACGTCGCTTCAGGACCACGTACAAGAAAGATCCTCCTTCGGATAATTCTATCAGACGCTGGTTAACACAATTTCAGGAAGCTGGTAGCGTTCTACACCGAAAGGGAGCGGGAAGACCGAGCACTTCGCAGGAAAATGTTGATCGCATCCAAGAAACGTTTACTCGCAGTCCACGAAAATCAACTAGACAAGCAGCTGTGCAGTTACATATGCCGCATACGACGATATGGAACGTTCTCTATAACCGCCTTCATCTGAATGTCTACAAATGCCTTGGAGGGAAATCGAATTTCGTCTCGATGTGTTACGAGCCACGAAGGGCAGCCATGTGCAAATACATTAATCTTTTTAATATCATTAAAAAAATTCTTTGAGTTGTAATTTACGAATACGTAATCGGTTTTTGCGTAATATTTTTTATTCGAAAGTTATGAGGCACGGAAACCCCGACAATAATCAATGTTATTTTTTAACTGCATATGTTTTAAAACTATGAAAATATTTTAAAATTAGGCTTTCAAAATAATATTTTTTAAAAAAAACTGAGAAATTTGAAGAAAAATGATTAAAATATTTGCCTTACGCTAACAGCCATAGAAAAAATCGTATTCTAAATATACATAAATCCTTGTAGGAGTATATTTTTATGACAGTTATCTGTGTTATGCTCTAAAATATTTCTTGTACTTCAAAATAGTTTTGAGATATAGCTGAACATAGTTACTAAACTAGTAATTTTTAATAAAATATACTTTTCGTTTATATTTAAGCGCTTAAAAATAATACTTGATTTTATAATTGACCTTAGTTTTTAGAGGAAAACATCAAGCATATTACAGAAAACAATCTCAGAAAATTTCATATCAATACTTGAATAACGTTTTGAGAAATCATTGTTACGGTCGACAGTTTTCCTCAAAAATATCATTTCTCAGAAAACACATTTAAAGTTTTCATGCAACATAAAATAATGCTTACAGTTCGGTAATAAAACAGCTGTAACTCCATTTGTAATTCACGTAGAGTAAAAAGTGAGACAGTTTTAGAAAGCTGATTAAACAGGCTGCAAAATTAAGTCATAAAATTTGTTTTGATAATTTCATCAAAAACGACAGATTTTAAACCAGTCGGATACCTTAAGAGCAGATTCTGTACCAGTGGATTTTTTCTCGTTGCATACGTCTGTACAACTTTGTACCATTCAACCATTAGGGCTTCATTTTCCTCGTAGAGACAATCCATCTGGTTTCCAATCACTCTGTATATCTACAGAGTGATTGGAAAGAGCATTTACTCCTCTGTTCTATGGTATCAACACTTGTGGGAAGAATGAATTTATTGCTAACGAAGAATATTTGAAACGTTATACGAAGGGCAGTTTAAAGGGACCAAATATTTTAATTTTCAATAATCCGAAAGCGGGGAAAGATCCATCTTGTTTTTTTGCCGAAATCCTCCATTTAAAACGATTGTAGGCAATTTATCGTCCTGTAATATGAAGATTAAAATTCACAAATTCGCCAGAAAGTGGACGCAATTCAATAAGGATGAGGGGTGTGATTTGCTCAGATGTTGAAAACTGGGTCCCAAATACTAAAATACTGAGAATTTCCGATTTATATAAGGAATGACTATAATTCATAGTAAAATTAAAGGGATCTAAATAAAAATAAATAAATTCATAACATACGAGGATGGATCCAAGAAAAAGGTTACAAGGGTAATAAAAATTATTTATTAACAAAGACAAAAAAAATACAAACGGGAATTAAGAGGCATACTTGCCGATCACTTTTCCACATAATCACTAAATCTATTTAGCCATTTATCTGAACGCAGGACCAATTTGTTTACCCCTGCTTGATAGAAATCACGTCCCTGACCATTGAGCTAGTTCTCGGCAGCAGGGAACAGGGCTGCTTGGAACCTATATTGGGTGCCAAATCTGGGTTGCATGGGGGGGTGGCTCCAGACTTCTCACTTGAATTTATGGCTTCACGATGGTCCAGTGATTATTTCCTTTCTCCGTAATTGAAGGAACACTTGAAGGAACAAGGTTCTCTTCAGACAGTGATGTGAAAACAACTGCCGTGAACTAGCTCAATGGGCAGGGACGTGATTTCTACCAAGCCATGTTAAAAAAGTTGGTCCTGATTTCAGATAAATGCCTAAATAAATTTGGTGATTATGTGGGAAAGTGATTGGGAAGTATGTCTCTTATTTCCCTTCTGTATTTTCTGTCTAATGTTAATAAATAATTTTTTTACTACCCTTATAAGCTTTTTTTCTATCCATCCCCGTAAATAAGGAATATAAATAAAAATATAAATTAGGAATATATATATATATATATAAGGAATTCATAAATTCATAGAAAATAGAAAAGGGGACAAAATTCAAGAAGAATCATTGAAAGAGGAGTGCGATAATGAAAACTGTGTATGAAACTTTAAAATATGGAGAATTTCTAGTTTAAATAAAGAATAACTAATATATAAAGAAGTTGAAAAGGCATTTTTTCGGAGAATCAAATCTCGAATGTTGCTTGGCAAGTTTTTCAGAATATTATGTATTTGGAGATGCTGAAACCATAGCAAGCATTTTAGACTAGATGTTATTGTCATTTTTTTGACTGGATGGTAATGCCGCAATATGAACATTGTATTATTTTAAAGGTTGATTTATAAATATTTTACAAAAATTTCCCTTTGATGAAAATTCAAATTTAACTAAATTATTGAAATATGTTTAAAGGTAAGAATATAAGTAGTAATTGGCACATGCATTCCGATTCTTAGAAAAATATCAAGCAGTTTGTTTTAACATAAAGATTTTTAAATAAATATTTTCTTACAAATTTCAAATTATTAAAATATTTAGAAAAATATTCCATTCACTATTTCTTTGCGAATTTCAGTATGCATTAGCAGATATCTCGAAATTTTAAAGATGATAAAGAATTTGAAAAACGCACTTTGAATGCAAGATTTTGCGAGAAAATTCATTTTGCGTTGGAGTTTCTTTACAATGCATGACAAGTTTTGTTAAGCCGAAGCATTCATATGTAAGACACATTGTCAATTTCAGGACCACCCATTTTATTTCACACAAATTCAAAGGATTAAAAAAAAATAGTTTTCAGTGTTAATAGAGTTCATACAAAGGTATTTTGGTACTCCATTACTTATTTTACTATAGAAATAAAAAAAGTTTAAAAACTTTAATCACATATTTTTTATTAACATTGAGAAATATCATTACGAAACAGCAAGCCGACGTGTTTATTTGACGTGACAGCGAAAAATAAAATTGTTCATCCTAGTGGTTATTTTTCTGGTGATACAAATTCATCTAGCCATGAATATAAAATTAATACTTTCACTTTATTTTTATAAGTTTTTATATTTTATTAATTCAGTATTTAATTTAGCAATACGATTCGTCGCAGAGTATCTTGCTACATTTGATTATGATTGTTGAGAAGATATTCAAAAGTTAAGTAATATTAGCAGATTTCCTTAAATCACTTTCATAACAACTTTTTTGGAAAGTGAATGATATGTAAAAGTTCAGACGTATAAGCATTGCAGAAAGTAATATAAAATTCAGGAAACCAATCCAAAACAACGAGCGCAATTTAGATGTTAACAAGTTTAGTTAGATTTACTTCTTCTTCGAAGCCACTTGACGGCTAATTTGTGACGGTAATTTTCAACTGAAGCCATGTGACGAGGGCGACACATCAGCTGGTACATTCCTCTTTTCAAACTTCCCTACCACACTAGCGGATGCACGATTTATCCCGACAGATGTAACGCACACCAGGCCCGATTTATTCTATTCAGAAAACCGACCTAACACACTTCATAAACTATTTCAGTTATGTTGGAGACGCACAACCCTTTAAATGAAATTTTTTGAGACATTAGCACTATATTTTTCAGATACACGTAAGAAATGCAAATAAAAAATTTAAAAAATTAATAAATAAAAAAAGAGTTATAAATCAGCCATTTACTCTCCGCGATGTAAACTGAATTTATTTTCTAGATAACAACTACTCTAGAGAAAATGATTTAAATGCGAATGCTTATTACATACATATTAACCTTTATTTAATGAGTAATTTCGATGCAGAAATGCACAGAAAATGACTATATAAAATAAATTTTATTATTATATCCGTCTAGCGGCAATCGGTTTGTAAACGAAAATTGCCTCTTTCAAGTGAACAAATAATTTTCAATACGTTCTAATGATTTATTTTATGCATGAAATTACACTTAAAGACGTGTTCTTATGTGTTTAAAGAAAAATTCCTTTAAAGTTTCCTTCTTTTTGTATAAACATAGTTTTCATTCTATTAATGAGAGTCATTTAAGAAATAAAATTATTTTGTGTAGGACAAGACCACGGAACTATTCCTGAAGTGAGTTAGCACTTAAAATTTGCGACGACGTTTTTAAATCTTTTTCTGTATAAAATAGCAAGCAATCTCCATTTAATTTCCATTTATATACAATACTTGTGATTAAGTCTAAAAGTAATTGACACTCGATTTTTATGTTGCTCGAAGCAAGAAAGTTTAACTGATTATTGCTAATGACAAACTACTTAGTGATTCACATATAAAAACTTTACGTAGCAATGTACTTTTTTCGGTCACAAAGTAAGCACTTTTTCTAATCGTTAAGGGGACATGCAACTGTTAAACCTCGAAATATTCTATTTTATGAAAAAAATACATTATTTCCCTATCTTTTCTGAACAATTTAAAACAATCCGCGTTAAAAAATTCCTATAATTATGAAAGTTACGAAGGAAAATGTATCAGCCTTTCAACGTAAACATTGAATACGGCCATATCTTTAAAGCACTATTTTTCAAAATATGTTTTTTTCATATTGCGCGAACGATATCAGAACTACTGAATATTTTTTACATAAAAGTTTTACCGAATATGTATTTCGCTATGTTCTACAAATTGAACCACATTTCATTTTTGTACATATTTCTCCAAAGAAGTTTTTTCAGTGGGGTTAGAAAAGGTGAAATTTTAACTATTTTTAACATTTTTATTTTAAATTGGTATATAAAATAGAAATTAAATTTAAATGTTAATAAATTGTGGTTCAGTTTCTTAAACAGACTGTTTGGATTACTTAGACACCCAAAGTATTGTGTTTAGACCAATATTTTATCCGTAATCATGCGCGCAAGGTGTCTATCTCATTTTTTCTCCAAAAATCATACCCATATTTATTACTCTCTCAAATAAATGCATACCAATATGAAGGTATGAAAATGTGTGTAATATAAGAGAAAGAATAGATGTTTTTCTAGAAAAAAAAGTGAGTTTGTGAATTGCATTGTTTCAGAGATACAAGGTTTCGAATGTGACATTTTTCCACCATTTTTTCAAGGTTTAAGAGTCGTATGTCCCCTTAATCAATACAAAATATTCTTTAAAAAGTGAAATTTTTAAAAAGAGTGATGCTATTTCATAAGCTTTAAAATTCTTAGAAAACCTGCAGTGCGTCACAGTTCTATTATTCCATTTTTCGCGCATTCCCGAAGACTGGACTCTTTTCGGACTTGAAGGAAAAGATTTTCCCCAGAAATAACTTCCCTTCAGAACGAATTCCCTTAGTACTACAAATTTAGTCACTCTGTCAAAAAGCCAGTGACAACTATTTTCTTCCCGCAGAGTCACCTTTCCTCCCACAAAAAGCAAAAATTTCGATTCTCGGACCCGCATCTTGAACTTTTGGAGGAGGAGACTGATCTATGGGTATTCGTGATGTAGTGTTCTTGATAGAATATGAATCGAATGGAAATCCATCTCGATGGTGTTCACAACTGTGTTTTCTCACGACTATCGATCAACTTTTAATCCGCTATATTTTCTTTTCACTCTTAGTCCTAGCCAGTGTTTTTCTTTCGTATCGCAAGTTTAGTGCATGGCTAAGATAACAATGCCATAGAGAGAAGTTTTCAAGGGATCTGTTCTATTTCTGTAACCAGAAAATGCATATTTGTACAGAATTTTTTCTAGTTTTAAGCAAAGGATTTTCCACTAAACTTCTAAAGTTTTATTATGAGCTTGAGAAAATTTCTAAAAAGAATGGATTAATAGAATTTGTTGTCTTTGTAACAATGTTTTATGCTTTTTAGATGAGTCAAGTAAAACAAGAAAGTAAGTTTTTTAACCAGTAAAAAAATAATCTTTAACAGCCTGAAATATTTTGTAATACAGTTTAAAAGATTATTGTTAACAAAGACGGTTGCTTCGAATTTTCATTGCGCAATACATGTTCAATATGTTTCAATGCTTTTTAGACTAGACAAGTAAAACAAGAAAGTAAGTTTTTTGACAAGTTAAAAAAACTTTAAGAACCTGAAATTTTGTAATACAGGTTAAAAAATTTTTGTTAACAAAGGACGGTTGATTCGAATTTTCATTGTGTAATACATCCGCTATATCTCA
The DNA here is from genome assembly GCA_013235015.1 of Araneus ventricosus. Taxonomy (NCBI): domain Eukaryota; kingdom Metazoa; phylum Arthropoda; class Arachnida; order Araneae; family Araneidae; genus Araneus; species Araneus ventricosus. The sequence continues at coordinate 49,678 of BGPR01004808.1, forward strand.
ATACATTTCCAGGAAATGTTGCCTGACATTTGTATTCAGAATATTTGCAATAAATTTAGAATACCTGAACTACATTCAATATAAAAAAATTCAATTTTGATTTTTTTTTATCTGCGGGCTAGAAAATATGTTTTTGTGAGAAATAAAAGGTCCCTTCCGTTAATTTAACCTTTAAATTAATAGTGAGAATGTATAAATATAATAGTATGAGAAAGTGTTTTGCTAGCGCTTCAATCAAAAGCGCAGAAAATTATGAAGGGTTTTTTGTCTTTCAGCAAAATAAAAGAAAATAACAAGAAAAGAACACAAAGTTCATTTATAACGAATGTTAAACGCAAAAATTAAATTTTTTAAAAAAGATTTATTCATTGCATGACATAGGAAAATCTGCGTGAATTTTTGAGATTCTCGCCAGAAACAGGATGTAAACTAATGCATGTATAAAACATAATTATACTATTTAAACCTTAATTATACTAGAAAGGAAATGATTATATCGACGCTTCTGTTCTGAAATTTATTATTCATCAGAAGTGCGTTATTCAGGGATACTGTTACCTCCAATTTTTGTTACTTATAAAAATGGTAACATTGCAGAATTTTTGTCTTTAGTTTTTTCATAAAAATATACCCATTTGAATAATTTGTGAAAAAAACCCTTTCATTTTAAATGCATTGAACAGTGTTGAAATTTGCATAGGTGGATTACATGAAACGTGTATAAACTTATTATTTGCCGTATTTTATGTAATCAAGGAGATAAAATAATTTACAATTGCATTAAATCTGACTAATACGAACTGAGATGGAGCTCCAAAATTTTTATGTTTGCTAAAGACTTTTAATTTCCTTCCTCAGTTTCCCTCTGCAGTTTAATAGTTTAGAATACCAAAAATCTATATATTTAAAATAATATGGTAAAACCTTCAGACAATTCGGCAGCCACAACCACCCGACCGATTTCGACAATTTTTATTTCATATAAAACCTTATGACGTCTAGATATGTCATCAAGGGTTGCCTGCCCCCACCACCCCAATTTTTGAACGAAATCGAAAAAAGCATATAGAGAATGTTTGGTGTAAAAATGTTTTTTTGATTTCTTTCGTAAATGGATGGTGGTGGTGGATTCAAGGATCAAAGGATTCAAGACAACCCTTGGTGACATATCTAGACGTCATAAGCTTTCATATGAAATAAAAATTGTCGTGGTTGGGGCTGGCGAACTGTCTGAAGGTATTATATTATTTAAAATACATAGATCCCAACAGTTCCATCACAATGGCGTGTCAAAAATATTGTAAAACACCTATTGTAGATGATGGAAACTTTTTATTTAGGGAGATAGCATTCTGTATTTATGGATCTGAAGACTTTCATACCGAAATTCGTGAGAAAGTTATACAAAACTTTACAACTAGATGAGGTTTATTGAAAGATTTTACAATTTTAAAGGAAACTTGTCTATAAAGAATATGAAATCTGCTATGGTTTTATGGTCTGTTCCACTGAGCTTCATGCAGTATTTAAAACTGAAAAAAGTAGTGGCTGAGAGCCTCGAAGCAGCGAGATGGCAGGGGCAGTGCAGTGTTGGCCGCGAACCCGTCCGGAAATCGGCAAGATCGTCTAGTAAAGCTATTATAATCATGTGTTTATATATGTTGCTAGCAGACCTATATATTATACATATATACATAATGGCTTTTAGAAGCATAAAAAAATATTTAGGAATTTCAACTGAGACGTAATTCTTTCCTTTCTGTGAACTCTCTCTCCAAACTTCCACCCTACACCAGCGGGGGGGGGGGATCTTTCTGAGAAAATTCTTGCTTTCACCCATAATCATGACTACCTTTTTTCTTTAATGAATTATAAAAGTCATTCAATAAAATAGTCTAAATTAATATTTTAATCCATACTTTATAGCTATCATTTTCTTATTGCTCATTCTTTTTTCTGAATCGCATCAGTGTCTGTTTGTGTCAAAGTTTTATGGGCACATTTTCAAATTATTTTGGTAGTGAAATCATTTTTCGGCTAACTAAAAGGTTTCAATAACTTAGATGATACATTTTTAATCAAATATGAATGTCTAGGAACCATCAAGGATAGATTAAATGTAAAGTTTGTTTCCAATGAAAAAGATGATATAAAAGGGTTTGGGGCATACAATTATAATCCACTTCTCTTCAGCGGTAAACCAGATCGATTTTATAAAAGACCTTTAACTTCAATATTGGCCAAAATTAAATTCCAGAAACGTAAAAGAAAGGACAATGAAAAGGAGGAATGGACGAATTTGTTCTTAAAGGAAAGGTGGGTCAATTAATAAAGGTGGATTTCATCTAAAGTGACCAGCTTGGTTACTTTTGACAGTTTGTCCAGGGCTGAAAAAATGCCCCGGATTCCTTCCGTCTTCAGTCAAAGAATAAGTCCGTATCGTCCCGTTTTATACTAAAAAGTAAACTCCTAATTCAAAATTAAAAACTAATTAAATTTTTAAATTAATTAATAATTTAATTAATATTTCTCCTTTCGAACGTTTACTATAAAAAGAATATTGGCATCATGTTCCCCCGTCTGGTTTCTTGTGGTTTAATGGTATAATAGCAATACTTTCCTATTTAAATGAATGATGAAAGCTCAGTATCGTAATTCTTTTGAATAGTAGTTATTTGCAGTATAACTGTGATTTTGGTATCATTAATGTCAATAATAATGCTCTATTGAAGTAAAATCTAAATAAATACCTCTCTCTGAAGGTATCTTGGGAGCATTACCGGAGATAAAAGCGTTCAGTAATTGGAACTGAGAGTCAGATGCAGTGCAGTTACAATAAAGTGACCGTTCCGGATTTGTCACGACAATCCCGGTTTTGTATTCCTTGTCCTTTACTAGACACTGTCCTATTTCTTTGCCTGAATATTACTTCTTAAACACAAATATTTCGTTTCAATAATAATCGAGAAAGACTAATTTTCTTTTCCTAAATGTACCTTTTTAATTTTCATATAAACTAAATCTATTAGTCATACTGTATCCAAATACAAAAATTAGCAAAAGAAATTAAACTAGATTAAAGTAAAAAAGTAAAAATGTGAAAAAATAAAATGGAAAAACAAAATTTCAAAAAATACGAATAGATAAAGAGCATATAAAAGCAAATAAAAGTACACATAATTAAATATAAATCTTGAAAATATATCGTATTTTCTCGAGGATGCTCCTTTCTCTACCATTCTACTTCATGATTTTTCGGGTCAATTAAGGGTATTAATTTTTTAGACCAATATCAGACGCTCAAACAAAAAAATATCCTGTTTGAATCTATGCTTTGTTTGACCCTTGAAGACGCACAAATCCAGATTGCTCCATTTTGTGTTTTCGCTTTGTCTTCACTTAGTCATACTATATTTGAAAGCAATCGACGCATATTTATTAGCTATTGAAGACTCTTTTTAAACAAACTCTACTGCTTTATTACACTCATGAAAAAATTGATCAATTTTAATTTATTTCAGATGGATTTGAAACGAAAGATGTTACATTGAAGTGGGTGGATGGCAATGCCATACAGGTGAATTCGAAACTGCATATGTCAAACTTCATTTTAGAGGATTTTGTTTCTGGATACTGTGATAAGCCAACAAAACGTAAGTATTGCGATATTTATCAATAATCGTAAACACATAAGAGCTAAAAATCATAAATAAGATAATATATTTGTGATCAATAGATTTAATAAATTGCTAAATTCATTCTTTTTTCACCTGGATGTAGAAATCAATGTAATAAATAGATGCAGTTCTTTTATCTGTATTCCTGACTACAACAACGATTTAAAAGCTTCTTTTTTATTCTGTGAAACTTGATTCTATGAAGACATTATAAAGAATTAAAATGTTCCAAAATTAAGTAAAGGCAGCTTCTTAACTCAATTCCGTATTGTTGCGAAAATCATACATTATGATCTATTAATCTATATTTTTTAGTGCGAGTTAAATTTTGGGAGATCAATTTTCTTTCAGAGGCAACATGTAATTAAAGTACTGAAATAGAAGCAAAAATAAATTCATGTTTGATTCAGGTGGCTTTTGGTGGTAGACGCATATTGAGCACATGGACGAGATTTCAGGCCTCCATCTTTGACCACCACGCCATTTTTGTTGCCGTAACCTTCTGATTCAAGCAATCGGCATAAAATTTGTCTACTATTCCACGAGCTAGGTTCAAACTAGTTCTTCTTACTGTTCACAAGATATTAAACACTTTGATCTTTTTTCTCAAATTCTTTTCTTTCATTGGTTTTAGTTAGAAAAATTAGTGACAACGTACTGTCATTCAATGACAATTGAAAAAAAATGTATGAGAAGGTCCCAAATAAAAGTGAGACTGTTGTTCAAGTGGCGTTACTCCAAGGAGCAGAATTCTGATATTTAACTGGTAAACAGTTGTATATGTCCGGATAAATGTTGTATGCAATAGTTCTTGTTGGTATGTGAGTGAAAGAGAAGCGACAAAACTAGTAACATCGTGGCATGGGTCCCTCCAGACTGGTTCCGCGAACAGTATTCCAGTTTTGGTCAGTTGACGTTGTTAGTGGAATCCATATTTACAATTGAATATGTATGGGACTGTGTGTCTGTCACGTACAGCACTTTTCTTATGGTGCAGTGATTATACTCATGGAGATGTGAACACAACTTTCCTCTTCCGACAAAAATTGTGTTCATGCGCGCTGAGACTTTTTGGAGAAATCCATGGCACGAAGATACTTGTTTTGACACTTCTGTTTCCTTCAGACATACCGTCGCCAAAAATATTTTATCAGATTTCTTCTAACATGCATTGACCATCTTCCAGAGAAATCTCAACGGTCTGAGGCGTAGAATGACGGCGCTAGACCCACAGCCTCCCCTTCATTTGGGCGCGCCTTATAATTAGTAGTTTTGATATGCTACTAACAAAGAGATACAATAAAGGATTTACAGCAGAATTTCCGTAAATTCTGATTCAATGTTATAAGGTGGTTTCGGTAAATAGGCTAAGGTACACAAATAAAAGCATGCAGTTCGTCATTTTCAAAGCAGCCTCAGACCAGCCGCAATATTCAAAAATGTACTTAATATTTTCATGAAAGTTTGAAAATACAGTGCTGAAAATTAGAAGATCTTCAGTGGCAAAACATTGCACCTGAAATGCCAAAGTTCAGGTGGGTGTTTAAAACAAAACCAAAAATAATCCGTCATAACATTTTCATGAGATGAAAGAAAATTCACCTGGCGATCTCTCTTAGTGAGAAACAATAATAACCCTGGGGGCAATTCGAAAATAAAATTCGTCTTCCTATTTGATGTCAAAGTTATAATCAGTAAATAATTTCTTTCTCAAGATAAGGTGAATAAAACAAAAAATATAAATAAAGGAAATTACGGTAAATCGATGAGACGCAATAATGCAGTGAAATGATAATAAATGTGAGAAATGCTAGAAGTTTTTAAATCTGCAAATCAAGAGCTGTTCAATGGAAATTCAAACTATTCTATTCTTTTATTTAAATACTTCTATATATCTTATGTGCTACGATAATTCTGTTCTGTTGTCCTTGGTCCAATGATTCGCTATTTTTGTACCAAAGTCCAAACCCTTTTTTAATTGGGCGTTTTGAAGTTCCAATTATGGCTTCGTAGTTTGTGAATTAACTACAATAAAAATGGCCCGAAATTTTTATAGGATAGTTCCAAAATAAGACAATGATCCAAAAAATTTCAACATTTAAAAATAACTCTTTCAGATAATTTTCAATTTTCTGCATTTCAGATAATTTTCAATTTCCTGCATTTCAGATAATTTTCCATTTCCGCCTATAACATAATAGAATCATGATAAAAAAAAACCCATCAAAATGCTGTAAAAATCATAGTATAAAAGTGCTGAGAAGTGTTTAGATTTTTCTTTTAAAGTCAGTGTGTAAGCAGTAAAGTTAGCATTGAAACAGGCATTCAAAATTAGAAAGCATTAGTTTGAAATTATAGCAGTAATTTGCAATGGGTACTCTTTTTATATTAATAGTTGTGACATTACATAGTGCACAAAACGTATACAACTTTTAAATAGTTATTATTTAAATTTTTATTTCAATATTTCCACTTTAAATCAATGTATTAAAAATTTAATAAAAATATATTTTAAAAGTTCACTTTTATATTTACACTCTATTTTTATTGTACTAAAAATAGAGTGTTTTATTTTAATTATTTTTACATTTTACTCTATAATTTATAATTCACTCTTATAAATATTATGGACTCTTGAAATCAGCTTTCTCAAATTCTCTACCATGTGGCGTCACTGATAAGGAATCAAAATTTACTTTAATTAATTGATTAACTAGCAATTAAGTTCTGGAAATATTGAAATAAAGCATTGTCATAGAAAACACACAAGAGTACAAAATTTGAAAATTCTAGCACATCAGGAAGTGAGTGTGAAATCGATTATAAAATTCCATTTTTACAAACATGAAACAAGTCAAGTTAAACAAAAGTGCTTAAAAAGCGTTTTCTAACGTTAATTCCATACTTTTCATTTAATGTTGGAAATTTCAGCTTATGCAAATATGCAGCTTCTTAGGAGGCCGCTGTGGCCTAGTGATAAGGTCTCGACCTCGGGATCGGAGGGTCGCAGGTTCGAAATCCTATTCCACTGAAGATCCGCCGTGTATGGGGCCTGCTGCACGCTAAATCATACGTAGTGTCCTCCCGTAAAAATACCCATACTGGCCCGGCCCACCCAAAAAGTGTGTAAGGCTGGTAGAGGACCAGCGGGGAGAGACCACCAGCATGTGGAGGACTGGATTTATTGGGTACAATAAGATGGTACAGGCATTGCCCGAACAGGGGCAGTAAGGGGGTGCCAGCTCAGGTGTCGTTATCGTCATCTGACCGTGGTTCAAAATTACGAGGTCCGTCCCTAAATAGCCCTCGTGTTGCTTCAAAACGGGACGTTAATCTAACCTAACCTTAACTTCTTAGACTACGAATTTATTTAACCTCCTAATTAAATGACGCATTCTATTTGGGATAATACATGTATTGTTATTTAATCCATAAAAGAACGCGAAGGACAATCGAGAGCCTTCAGCGTCTCCTAGGGATTTTTGTCTCTTAAATTAATTGCTTCTTTCACTTAATGACAGAAAAATTCAAAAATTCTGTAATTCAATGCGCGAATCAGACACGCCATTGTTGGCGAATCCTTTTCTACGATAAATTGAATGCTAAAACAAAAGGATCAACCTGTGACACGTGAATTTTGTCCCTTAAATCAATTGTATCTCTTACTTAATTACATATTTAAAATTCAAAATTTCTATAATTCGATGTATGAGTCAGACACGCCATTGTAGAAATCCTTTTCTACGATAAATTGGATGTTAAAACAAACGGATCAACCTGAGACTACGTGGCTTTTGTCTCTTAAATCAATTATTTCTCTTACCTAATTTCATATTTAAAATTCAAAAGTTCTGTAATTCGATATATGAATCAGACACGCCATTGTAGGAATCCTTTTCTACGATAAAATGGATGTTAAATCAAAATGGTCAACCTGTTACAGAAGTGTTTATGTTTTAGTCTTTTTTCTTTAAATTTTTAATTATATTTTTCTTTGCTAAAAATAATCCGTTTTGCTAAGGTTTGCCGCTCTAAAAAATTAAGAGTCCTCTGAAAAAAGTAGAAAATGTGGTCTCTATAAAGGTTAGAAAGAAATGCCGTTAAGGGAAGGAAAGCCATGCTTTAGCTGAGAGACTTTATTAGATTTTTCAGTGCGTGCTGATTTTATCACGAAACTTTTAAACAGGTTCCATTCTTTCTTAAAGATAATAGCGAATCGAAGTTTGACGCAAGGCAGCTTTATTGGGTGTAGATTTTCCACTCTTCTAAGTCATTGACGTTTTTTCAGTGTTAACGTAAATTAAATAGCTTCTTGACAGTAGCTGAGACCTCTGAAAAGAAATTTCTTTCGAACTTGAAGCCTGATTTTACTAAAAAAGAAGAAAAAACACAGAAATTAAAAATAAATCCTACAAATACTTTCTGAAGTATTCAAAAACTATTTTTACTGTTTCTTCTGAAGTAAATTGTTTAACCTTTACTTTATGGGGGTATAGATGCTGTTCTAATTGATTTTTAATATGCATATAGACTGGTACAGATGCTGTTCCAATTGATTTTTAATATGCATATAGACTGGTACAGATGCTGTACCACTAAACGATTATAATGCCATGTATTCCGTTAGTCTAGAACTAATCTGTCTGTTCTCTAATAACTTTACAGAAAGATCCACTTCCTTGTCTTCTGGACTTAAATATAAATCTTTCAAGTGCTTTTTGAATTGTTCAAAAATTATATTTACTGTTTCTTCTGAAGTAAACTGTTTAGCCTTATTGGAGGGGTACAGATGTTGTTCTAGTTGATTTTTTGTATATGCATATGGGTTGGTACAGATGCTGTGCCACTAAACGATTATGATTTCATTTATTCCGCTAGTCTAGAATTAATCTTTCTGTCCTCTAATCGTTTTATAGAAAGCTTCACTAACCTCATAAAATAAATACCTCAGAAAATATCATTAAGAGTTAGAAAGATATCAGCATTGCAACTTGGTGAATTTCGGTACACTCTAAAAGAAGCTAAATGATGAGAGGTTTCCACAAATTGATATTCTTGAAACTTGACTCTTCGAACAATAATATTAAATATTATGGAAAAATAATATCCTGCATACCCATATATACTTATTAATTTATTACATTATTTAACGTTATTATTATTTCTTTATTACATTTTTATTACTTTATTTATTAGTATACATTATTTAGAGTTGGTTGCCCAATTAATATGAACATTTATAAAAAAAAAATAGGAATCTATCATTTAAACCAGTTATGACTGAGTGCAATGTACTTTAAAGGCTAAATTTTGAAAATATGCGATTATTCGCAATAATTTGGCAAAAATTGCATTTCGATGATTACTATTTGCGCAGTAAAGGATTATTTACTACAAATGCTCATATTTCCCGTAATATTCAAATTTTTTAATTCAAATTTTATTACAATGCTTCTTTTACATATTGGCAACTATTATGTAAGTTTCGTACAATTGAATGGAAAACTCTGCATGTTATAAGCAAAATACATCTGGAAAAATTTGCAATTTTTTAAGAAAACCTGTATATTTTCCCGAATATTTATGAAAAATTTAGGAAATTTGCATATAAATATTATGCGCGTCAAATATAACCATTGAAAGTTTTAACTCATTATCAGCTTTCTGTAAAGCGGGGTGGGCCGAAATAATTTTCGTATTCATAAATTTGTAGACGGTCCGCTAAATGCTCTCGTGACTGAATCTTTGTAAAATGTGAGTTCAAGCCTAATGTTTACATGTTCGAAATTCTAAGAAAATCTATACAGATTTTCGGGAGATATTCGAGAAAATATAAAAATTTTAAAGTGTCCACATTAATTTGGAAACCCACTGTATATGCCTGAACCCTAGAAATTGAACATTTTAATTCTTCTTATGAGACTAGAATGTTTTATTGATGGAACACATTGTTGAAATATTTTCAAACAAAACTTTTATAAGGAAACAAAATCTGAATACTTAGCGATAATATTTAATGATATATTTATTATCTAACTCGTGTCCATCAATCTATTCAGTATGAATGTGCATAGTATATAATAACACATACATATATATATAAAGTATCCAATAATTTGTAGTATGTCGGATTATCTTTAAGTTGAGCAGTTTTTACATTTTTAATGGAGGGTTTCATGCCAGATTGTGTAGCGTGATGCAAAAGATAAAAAATATAACTCTCCATATCCACCTACCTGCTTAAAAGAGAGTGGTGTTTTGTGTACTGTCATCTCTTTTTTCAGTTACAAAAGTTTTTAGATACTGTGTAGGTAAGATGTGTGTGAAGAGATTCTCAGATGAGCTGTTAAAATACGAGATTCACCTATGTTAGTCATTCAATGTTCTTGTTGTAACTTCCGTAATGAAGTGTGTATGGACAGTATTTATTTCGGTTGGTCGCTATAGTTGAACCATTGCCAAGTCATCATCTACCAAGAGTATTAAGGGAAGACTTTATCGGAAGATTTTACGCTCACAGAATGAAAAGTATCATCTTCCATAAAGCAGTGAACATCGTCTAGATCGAGTATAATGGTAAAGGGTCCGATTAAAATGGAATTATTGTCATAATGGATTAATTGAGTCGCTCAGAAGGCAAAGCGGATAAGTCAATTTTTTGATGTCTTCTGATTTTTGTAAATTTTGATGGAATTAATAACATTATTTTTAGTTATTCAAAGATTCACTCGTTGCTTCATTAAAAGACTTTATATACTTTCATTAATCAAATTAATAAACTAAAAATTTAAAAAATTATTGTATTAAAAAACATGAATTTTCTCAATTTTTTTTTCTGGACATTGGCTTCTGAATGACTCAATTGTTCTCGGCATGAATCTCATTTCAAGATATGTCTGAGAACAAGCGCAGATGATCTTGATAGATATCATGAAATTCCTTAGAATGGCTTTCAGGGTATCATACATTAGTACTCGATTAATGGGAAATGATGATGTGCATTGCCATTTCATTTCATAACTGGTTATCTTCCAAGTTCTGTGGAGAATGATGGAAGGACAGTGATGCTTTGTTTTGATTCAACTGCCCATTGTGTTTTTGTTTTCACGGTTACCATGGTTACTTTTTTCTAACAAGTTCAGTGAGATAACATTTCGAAATTACTATTATGTAAATACAGACATTCACCAGTACTATTCTAAATAAAGTTAATTGAATTTAATACATTGAATTAAAAAATATACGTACAAATTCTCGTGTGATCATGAATTTAGGAGAGGAAGCTAAAGTGCAATATTTTTGAATCATTCAATTCTGTCATTCATTTCTGGGGAAAAGTTCCTAAATTAGTATAAATTTGAGAATATTTTGCCCGTACTCTGCTTTTCTTAAAACGTTTTGATTTTTTACTGACGTCTTTTGAATTTCAGACTCTCAACATACTTTAGCCGCGGTGCTCTAGTAAGATTTCGGCCTCGGAGCCGTAGGGTTACAGGTTCGAAACTCGGTTTCATTGAAGATCCGTCTTCTATTGGGACTGTTGCACTTGAAATCTTACTTTGGGGTCAAACGTCCTCCCGCTGATGAAGTTTTTGAGGGGGTGTGTCAGCTCAGGTGTCGTCCTCATCATCTGACCACGGTTCAAAATTACGAGGTCCGATCCAGAATAGCTCTTGTGTTGTTTCAAAACGGGACGTTAATATAACCAAAACTGAATATGCTTTTCAGCATCTTCGAATGTAATCCTCTAAGAGAATAACAAAATATTAAAACGCATTTAGCTTTACTTTAAATATTGTTAGCATTTCAAGGATTTGATTTCTATTATATAGACGGCTCCAAAGTCGTTAAGAAACTCATGGACTTAAAATGATCATCAGATAAAAGTATTTAAATTTTCATGTTTTACCTAAACTTTACGTTGATGTTTATACATTTCCACGAAGTTTCATAGTGAACACAATCAAAATCTAGAAGAATGAAAATTCACTTTGTTTCTAGAATACACATATACACACTTCACAAACATCTGTCGGTCTCTTCAAATTTAATGTTCCATAAATATAATTCAACATTCAGATGTATATTATGAAACCGAATGAATTAAAAGTAGCAAACGTAAATACGCAAGCTGAAAGATCTAACAACATCGACGTTCGATCCTATATTGCCATCTGTAAGTTGTTCTTTTCAGGAAAGATCTGGTAAATATTGAATTACGTTTGACGTAGTGACAGATTTTACTAGATCTATTTGCATGTTTCGTAAAAGTATCCGAGGCAAGAAAATTTAAATTTATAAGCTTTGTCTTGTTTCAGGCGAAACTTTGTCACAAACGAGTTTTAGCAACAAAATCAGAGAAAGAGCATGAAATATTGTTAGATTTATGCTTTCTTCAGTGGCGGCTCGTCAGCTCAGAAACAAACAGTGCTGCAGAAGTTGTATAGACCTAAGTTGTAGGAAATTTTATGCTGATTATTTTGGTATATAATGATGATATACTAAAAATTGATAGTTTTTGAGTTATAAGAAAAAAACTGGGAAAATGTTTTTCACGTTCTCTGACTATAACTAAAATTCCTGCAAAAATCTTCGGTGGCAAACCTCAGATTCCTAAAAAACGCAAAAAACTTAAAGAAGCTAAAAATTACAACTCCTACAGAATTTAATTTAAAAAACTACTGGACTACTGAAAGAAAGCGAAAACAAAGCCAAATGAGGAAGTCGCGTCAAGCGAGAGCTGCTCCAGGGGCAGCTATCAGGGTTCTAATTTCAGTGGGAGAAATAGTTGCTTTTTTCTTCCAACTGAGAGTTCCGAGTTGCTCATGCTCAAACTTTCGATTCTAGGAGGGGCAAAACTCTCAGCAGCTCCGGTCTGTCTCTCTCTTTATTCTTGATTTATTTTCCGTCTTCCTTTTACGTTTTTTATTACTTTTTTGCCCTTTTCGATTATCATTGAACTATTAAAGTGGAAAAGTAGACCAATTAGAATAAAAACGAAAATACTAGCTTTTAAAATAATTTCAGGACTACTGCAGCTCTTCAGCCCTAATGGACGAGCCGCCCCTGGCTTTATTACTTCTCAAAGTTGTATTGACTCTATAAAATAATTACGAAGATGTTTCTTTTCTCTATTATATCATAAGACGTCTTATTTTCAGTATTATAACGAGAAAATGTTATTATTCCTTGATCCCTTCGCCTACAATGGTATTTCTGACTCGCGCATTTTATTACAGAATTATTTTAACACTTAAACTTGAAATCCAGCGAACGAAGCAATTAATTTAAAAGAAAAAAATCGCTTGGATACATTTAAGTTTCTCAGGTGATTTTTACCTTCTTGTATGGATTTAAATTACAATAAATGTCCCAAATAGAATGCGCCATCTAATTAGGAGGCTACATCTCTGTTAGGTGCTGACCATCTTTCAGGGGTTCCTTCTTGAAATGGGTTGGCGATAGTTTCGCGCCCTTTTAGATACCTCGAAAGACCTTCATAAAGGTTTGATTAACGAAATTGTGTCTTCAATGGCCCATATCGAAAGGGAAGATAATGAGAATTCCAATTCCGATCTCTTAGATCATCGCACCCAAAGTCTCGAGTTTTTCTCTTTATTTTTTACATTTTATTTACATATTTTAAATTGTGTACTATTTTTCTTGTTTAAAACAGATTTAAAGTGGTGAGAGAATTTTTGCTAGAAATTGTGGATGATTGTCAGAAGTCAGCGAGACTAATGATGGGACATTTTTTTCTAGTTTAACGTTGGGCTCGAAAAAGTGCAATCTTTGAGATTGTATTAGATGTTCGGCAAGTTTTACTGCAACATTTTACAGACGAGCGGATAATTAGCTGTGCATTTCCTTGATGGTGACCACCGCGTTTCCCAGATCTCACTCCCTGTGATCATATAATCCTCAGTTCATCTGAAAAGTGGGGTTTACAAAGGGAGCATTGATAATTTAGCAAACTTGAAGAATCGTATAACGTTTAAAGTACGAGAAATCAACGGTGAACTGCTACGTTCTCCGGTAGAACATGGAATAAAAAAAGCATTTTTCGGGACATTTGAGAGGCCAATTCATTGAACTACATGTATCAGCGATGTCAGACTCAAATTTGTAGTAGAAATTGGGATTTATGTAATTCTTTCGACTTAAAGTCTAGACAAGCCGTGTGTATAGCGCCACATCGTGGTCGGTGGCGAAATTGGAACTGGTTTTTTTTGCATAAACCGAAATCCCATAGTGGGAATAGTATGTAGATTAAGTTTGGTTACATTTGGATGAACAGAAGTTTTATAGATGAGCCTCCAAATACATCACGTTGTTTTATGGTCCCCTAGATTTTGAAGGTGTAATAATAAAAATTTAAAATTGCGAATCTGTAGATAAAAAAGAGCATGTAATCGGAGAGATCGCCGCTCTTAATACGAAGCATATAATAGCCGCACTTTATATGAAGCATATAATAGCCGCGCTTAATACGAAGCATATAATATCCGAGGCCGAACGAAGGGTAAATACATTTTTAGATCAGAAGATTATAACAAAAACAAGCTAAGAATTAATGACAGAAAACGGTGTTTTAATATATATTCTGAAACAACTATTTCATAACAACTTGCGTAACATTGGTGAAATTATGAACAGTATGGTCAATAGCGAACAATAGGAGAGGAATTAAACTTTTCAAAAATGGCTCTGCAATTTATATTTGGTAGGTGTGGAACAGCATAATTATTTCCCATGCGTGAGGATCTACAAAATAATCATAAGATTTTGCGTTCTTAGTAAACATTTCCACACCTTATGGGGATTGTAGAATACATAATTATCCTTTAAAAACAAAAGTTAGATCCAAGAATATATTTTGAATGCAAATTATGAGACAGACTTCCTAATGCATCCCAGTCACGCGACGTTTAATATTCCGCTGCAGACAAACTGTTTTTAGGACTCATCCGGATTAAAGTTTTTAAAAATGCAATCTTTTACATCGAGAGAAGTAACATTCAAGAGAAACGCTAAGGGATATCTTGTTTCTTCCGAGAGAAACGCACTGAATGTATTCCAACGCTAAAGGAATTACATGAGAAAATTTGTGAGGTCGTGTTTACTTGCTTGCTGTAATGAAACATTATTTATGGTACTGCAAGCAGTATCAGTGTTGGTAACAAATTTTGCAACTCATTCTGTATTCTTGTCCGTTCATTTGTCTGTTGAATTATGGATCTTGTCAGAAAAGAATAATGCTGTATTAGTTAGACATCCGTAGATGCTAAGAATACCAGTCGAATTTTGCTACTAATTGTTTCAAGAATAAATTGTTAGGCTTGTAATCAATCCATTTGCATTAAAAATAATTAAAATAATTTTGCTCTTCAGTTTATGAAGTGTTTTGAATTATGTATTGGCTATGTTTCGTAGGAATCAGAATGCTGAATTTATTTAAAAGGATTGCTTTTATTAGATTAAAACTTTTCCTGCATTTCGTGCAAGCGTAATGTCATAGCCTTTTAAGAAAATGTCTGCTTGAATTTATAGCACTTTGGCTTATTTTGTTACTAAGGTATACTTTCGAAACGAGGGATAGATATTGAAAATTCAGTGGGAATTTATGCTTCAAATAAATGGAAACTATTATGAATCCACCATCGTCATGCAAATCATTTTTATAGTAGAAAATGCCGTTGGACTTATATTATTGCTATGGTATATTTTTGAAGCTTGGGATAGATGTTGAAAATTCAGAGGAAATTTATACTTCGAGCAATTGGAAATAATTATAAACCCATCATCATCATGCAAACCATTTGTATAGTGAAAAAATCGAAATCTAAGTGCATACGAATTGATATTATAGAAAAACTTACATTTCAAGCTAATTATAATATTAAATCTTTTCACCTTTAGTTGTTTGAAGCACGATTTTTACAAAATGCTTATACATATTAAACCAAACGAACGTATTATACTGTAGGAGCCTGCTAACAATCGCTGAACGGATATCAATGATTTGGATTGCTTATAAAAATTCTTAATTGCGTGAAAATTTAAACTCGGCATATACGAAAACTATCTATCTACGTTCAAAAATGAGAGATGCAAAGGAAGATATCTTTTCCGCAAAATATTTCACGGCTTTTTATTTGTTTTCAATCTGTTTTCGGGATTAAAATCTCCTAGCATTAAACCGTTGGAAGTATTTCACCGTCGACTTTCTTGTATACTACCGCAACATGTCCTGTTTTTTGTTGAGCCTCGTCGTTAAGTGAAGAGAAATGTGTATGCATTTTAGACCTGAAATTTTTAGATTTAAATTTTTTTTGAAGTTTTTCTGAAGTTTAGAGATTTATTTTATTTCACCCTGATTTTTTATATAGTAACAATGTTAATTTTAATGAAACAAGAAGTACACCAGTTACTTTTGCAATTTTTTAGTTAAATAAATTTATTAAAACTTTTTTAAAAACACACTTTTACTAATGTATTAAAAAGTGGAAATTACTTTTATTATAATTATTTTCTACGTTTAAGTCTTTAATTAATCAGTGATTATTATAAATGTCATAAAATTTCGAAATTAATTTTTGCTGAAATTCAACACCAGGTGGCACCACTTGTATTCAACCTATATTTAATTAAATTAATCGTATAACTAATAACTAAGTTCTGAAAATATTAAAATAATGTAGGTCATCTATAACATGCAAGTGTGAAAAATTTCATAACTCTGGCACATCAGGAAATGAGCGAAAAATCAATTGAAAAAGTCCATCTTTTCGAACATTTAAGTTAAATGATAGTGTGTGAAAACGCAAAGAATAGGAAACACTGATCGATTAATTTTTCTTCTTATTTTTCCGTAGACGGCCATGGATGCTTATCAGTCAAGTTGCAGATGAAAAGGCAATATGGCTTTTACCTGACTCAAATTTTTGTGCCTTTTGTCATCCTGGTTGCTGTTTCCTGGCTGTCCTTATGGTTGGATGCAAGAGCTGTTATCCTGCGGTTATCCCTTATTCTTGTGCTTCTTTTCATGATGATCATGATCAGTACTGAAATTCAAAGCCTGATCCCTGCTGCATCTTACACCAAAGCAATTGACATTTGGATTGCAGTTTGTATCTCTCTGGTGTTTGCCACTTTACTCCAGTTCATTCTGGTCAATCAACTAGCCCGGAGGGAGAGGAGAGTGCGCATTTCTGAAAATCACGCAACGAAGAATGGTGGATGCAAACGGAATGGAAAACAGGTGATAAATTTTTGTATATTATGCTTATTTTTTTTATCAAACTTCAGTTCAAACATAGAAGAAATTATTGTATATTATGCTTGTTTTTTTTATCCAATTGTAGTTCAAACATAGAAGAAATTGTTGTAAATTATGCTAGTTTTTTTCTTATCAAACTTCACTTCAAGCATAGAATAAATTCTTGCATATTATGCTTATTTTTTATCAAACTGCACTTCAAGCATAGAAGAAATTATTGTATATTATGCTTATTTTTTTCATCAAACTGTAGTTCAAACATAGAAGAAATTCTTGTATATTATGCTTATTTTTTTTATCAAACTGCACTTCACGCATAGAAGAAATTATTGTATATTATGCTTATTTTTTTTATCAAACTGCAGTTCAAACAGAGAAGAAATTCTTGTATATTATGTTTTTTTTTATCAAACATTTCTTACAAATTCGAAACAGAAGCTAATGTTTTTTCAATCAAGTAGCAATATTTATATAACCCTGCACAGTGCAATTTATTATCAGAAGCAGTATTTGTGTAAATCTACATAAATAAGTGTAAAAAATAACTTAAAAATTAATTTTAAACTTAAATTAATTAATTAATAAACCTTATTGATTTATTAAAATTTCTGTATTAGAATGCATTCTTGCATCAAGTAAAAATGCAATAAATAAACTTTTGTATCAATTATTAAGGAGGTCAAAATTTATAATTTAGAAACGCAAAATTATAAGTTATGCAAATATGAATCACTGAGTAGTATAGGGTTAAAGACGAAACCAACTCGAAACAGAAATTTTAAGTTTGATATTCTACTCTTAACATTCCTGCAAAAACATTTGTTTCAAGAAGTGTTAATATTTTTATTGTATTTTGGAGTATTTTAAAATTTATGTAGAGAAAATAAATTCGAATGACGTTTGAAGCGGATATTGTAATACAGGTAAACTGTGTCAGCATCCATAAATTAGTTTTATATTTATTCAATATTTATTCGAGCATGTTCAAGAAGCTATCGCGCAACATGTTTAAAATTATAAATATTACAGTAAAATTCTTTCTTTTAATTTTTAGAAGTAAATTAAGTAAAGTGTATAAAAAATTACAACATTTTACATACCGAACAAATCGCGAGACTATTTATTCATATTTTATACAAAATTGATCTGGGATGAATTTAAACTGCTTTAGGAATAAAGAATTACAAATATAATTTTAAAGCAACAAGTATCTTTTGCACCAACTTCTACACATGTCTCCCAAGAGGACAAATTCGAGTAGGTATAGGTCTGGAGAGCATGGAAGGCAAGCTACAGCTCCTGGTAAATATGCCAGTTCTGTGTTTGAGTCCCCATCCTCCGCATGGCTACATGAATTAGCATGAATTGACATGCAATGGACTCTTTCATTCACTCAATAGGGTGGATGGATGTATCCAGGAGCTACTTTCAGAAAAATTATCGGCAATATTGTCTAGCCCGCTTTTCAAACTATGATACCCTCCCCAAACCCTCTTAAATACCTACAAAGATCCTAAGAACTGTTTTATTTCATCAAATCCATTCTTTTTGCCTTTGTACTGCTATTTAAAATTCCTTTTATAAAGAAGAATTTTTTTTAATGATTGAGTGTTTTATTGATATACTTGTAATGAATTTAATGAAACTCGTATGAGAAGTTACAAATGAGGACAACTCGAATTATTCAGCTGAAAAGATTTAATCACTCGGAATCAATCATACAATGTAATCATGACTGAATTAACTATATGAAGGTACAACTTACGGGCAAATGCTTCTGAATCTTGCTATATGGGAAATTTCGATGGCGAGGAAGATGTAAAATATATTCTGATACATTTAATTTCATCCTCAAGTGTAGTCCATCATTATGAAGGATGTCATTGGTATGCCTAGCGATGGTTTATTAAGCCCTGATACATTTCCAACAGACTTAGATGGATCGTAGTGTTAACACTATCTAACATTTTAGTTATATTATCTTATGGCTGCCATTGAAGTAATAATTTTGTCTATCGATAGTTTTTATAATGAATTATTTGATATAGTATTCTGAGAAGTTAAATGGACATCAAAATTATTACTTCAATTGTTACTTAAAAAGGTTTGTGATTGATACAGATAATACGATTTAGGATTGAAATTTGCGGGATTAATAATGTACCAAACTAAAGGTTCAAAAATTAAATAACGTAAGACACTGAGGATTATAAAAAATACGAAGTACATGCAATATCTAAATATAAAATGAAAGCAAACCTTCAGAAAAAATTCATTTTATCCAAAGAAAGGTTTTTCCGAAAACAAAGAAATTAATTGCTTATCACTTAAAATTTTTTAACTACTTTATTAAGATTCCCATCACGTTTTTAAAGTTGTTAAGAATTTCTTTAAATTGTAAAAGAAGTTTCACAAATAATTTTATTAAGACTTATTTTTTGCGCTGTGACAACTACAAATAATTTGGAATAACAATAAACAGGTGTGCACGTTAGCATCTTATCCTGTTTTGATATGTGTGGTTAAATAATTATCAAAGCAATTCAGATGTATTGATTAATATTTTTTTGTTTAATTTTCAGAATTCCCACAAGATGACCAACATTTTAGAGAAGTGTGCACATCACCACATACCCTTGTCCAAAAGAATAGACTTCATTTGCCGTGTATTATTCCCAGTTGCGTTTGTAATATTTAATTGCATCTTTTGGTTTACTTATATAAAAGGAAGGGATAGTCGACACATTATCAAATAATTCCATGTTTATATTGCTGTAAATGGCATGCATAGCGCTTTTTAATGCTAACAAGCAGGAAGTTCTGCTTTTTTATTTGTATATTATAATAGATGTATGTTAGAAAGCATTTTTATGGCCTGATTTTGTAGACTTTTGAAATAAATATGAAGTGTTTGGATAAGCGAAGACTGATTCATTTAACCCGGCTACATTTTCTTAAGTGGTGTACATTACCTGCTTATTTAAATACGGTATAAAGATGATATAAAAGGTGGAAGAAACTTAAAGAATTTTTATTTTTTTATTATCTTTTATTGGACCATCTTTAATGACAACATTATCATAGAAAATATACCCACCCTTTCCTTTATTCGGTCATCTTTAATGAAAACATTATCATAGAAAATATACCCACCCTTTCCTTTATTCGGCCATCTTTAATGAAATCATTATCATAGTAAATATACACACCCTTTCCTTTATTCGGCCATCTTTAATGAAAACATTATCATAGAAAATATACCCACCCTTTCCTTTATTCGGCCATCTTTAATGAAAACATTATCATAGAAAATATACCCACCCTTTCCTTTATTCGGCCATCTTTTAAGAAAACATTATTATTATAGAAAAAATATCCAAACTTAAAATTATACCTCTAAGAGTAATCTAGTATCTGGCATCAGTTTTTGCTATTTTCTCTTCTGTCTCTTTTGGAGATGATATAAAGTGAGTACGTATAGTTTAAAGTTTGGATAAATTCTTGTTCTATAAAATTCGTATAGAAGATGCTCGAATGGAGAGAAAAAAGAATTATAGGAAATGAAAAAATCTCATGAGACGTTTCCATCTATCTTTTATTTCACATGTGTATAAAATTAATAATTGCAATAACAAATAGTAACTATAATATTATGATACAAAGCAAAATTGAATGATTTTAAATATGAATTTTTCCATCAGTAAACGTGTAATTTCATTTATACACGGTTTATTATGAGTGGAACATACGAATTAAATATAAGTATGCATTTTATTGGTTAAATACTATGGCTTTACACCAAAAAGACTTATTTATTTTTATTTTTGCCATTTAAAAAATAGCTGTAAAAATAGCTATTTTCGTTAGATTTTTTAAAACATCTGACAAAGTTATTAAACCAACATCGCACGATTTTTTATTTCTGAACATTAGCTATGCAATTCTATGAAAAGGAACATATGGAGCGTGGGAAAATTATTTAAAATATAATTTTACATATATGTGCATCATGTGCATATTCATCTCTACTAATAATAAAGGAGAATGTGTATGTGTTGGCGCTCTAGAGGATAGACCGCTGGACCTAGAGCTACGAAATTTGGCACAAAGAATTTTAATTAATTAATAATTAAGCAAAAGTTTGACGTTCTTCCTTGATATTTTCCGAAAGAACTATAACACAGAAATTATTTTTACACCATCTGAAAATTTAAAAAATTATCTTTCCAATGATATCAATTAAGTTACCGTACGATTTTTTCTCATTTTTAATAAATTTAAAAAATATTTTTTGGCATAATTTACAAAAATACTTTTCATTGTTGCAATGAAATTCAAACCGTTTTCATTGTTTAAATTAATATTTAATTGCATGTTTCTCTTTCATTGTTGAAAGTTAAGGTAATATCCTATTGGATTTTATTTTCTTAAGAAATAATCCAATAAGCTAAACGATTATAGTTGCTACCTCTTAATTCTTTTTAACAGCATGTTTCGAGCCAACTAACATTCTGTTGGACGTAAAATGTGCCGCGTAATTTTAATGCTGAAATCAAATATATATTTTACATAAGGAATAAGAAAGCGAAGTTAGTTCCGACAACGTCCAATTAGATGTTACATGACGCCGACAGTTACTTAACACCATTAGGGACTTTCATGTAGACAAAGAGCAGAAAAAGAGCAAGGATACGAAAAGAACGCGGATTAAATATCTATAGCAACTTGAAGTTTAAAATTGCTTTGTTAATGGAACCATGAATGTCAAATAAAGCATAACAGATTCAGTTGAAATTATATTCCCGGCGAACAAGCTGGTCGCAGGAGGCGGCTAGTATTACATAATTCATTATATAATTTGTATGCAAATATCAAAATCATAT